>NMRB01001340.1:160921-197779 GCA_002633025.1 Notospermus geniculatus
CGTGGTCTCTGCTGGGTCTTGAGGTATTATTACCAGGTAGGTGACGTTGCATCAGGCGTGGTGCAACGTAAGTTTGTCACAAAAGAAGAAACCACCATTTGGAGAGAGGCTTGATCTTGGCTACTTGTCCTTCTGCAAACGTGTGTATTGTGTCCCCATATGCTCAAAAGATAACAATGCCATCATGACCGTCGCATTGTGATTCAAGCTAAAACCACAAATCAAAACTACCGGTAAGAAGAATGTTCATCATGATGGGTGTCGGTTGGTATGGTGCATTTCACCAGTACATGACTTTCTTTTTCAGGGTTGTGCATCGTGGAAGTGGTACTTCCCATATCACTATGCCCCATTTGCGTCAGACTTCGTCAACATTGGAGAACTGCCAAATGACTTTGAGAGAAACACACAACCAGTGAGTATTAAAGCACTCCTCCACGAGATTTTTCTGTCGATGAACAATTCACCGTTGTTGGTTTCCTCACAACTCATGCAAAGACCAATGACACAAACATCTCATCGTTTCAGTTCAAGCCGCTGGAGCAGCTGATGGGCGTGTTTCCAGCAGGGAGTAAACAGCACCTTCCAGCAACTTGGCAGATCCTTATGTATGATCCAGTGAGTACAAGATTCTCAGACACCAATCGATGGCCCTAGTGGCCAAATGTGACCCGGCACAACAAAATGAGTCGGAAGTCACACAGAAGACCGAATATGACACCAGACAACAACTACAGAAATCGACGAAGTCAAATTTCACAATGGGCAGACAATCCTGAAATCATCGAACCACTGGTGTCACGTTGGACATGTTGGGTGACAAATGTGACAGCCAGTTAGTTCTCCATTCCGTGCAACTTCCACTCGGACCAATGACACAAATGGCTAACAGTACCCTGGAGACGAGAGCCAACTCGTGTGAGAAAACATGTCAGTCCCAATGTAGACAAATCCCAAATTGACGTAAACGGGAAAGATCTGCGCACTTCCGCCGAAATAGCAACAAGAACCTCGGTCTGAAACTGAATGACGTGACGCAGAGAACCCCACGACAGTGACTTGGACGACGTCACGTCAGAGTTGACCATTGCTGAATCACGGATTGCGTCACGTCAGCTGGTTTCAGATGGAGGCTCTTGTTGCTATTTCGGCGGAAGTGCGCAGAACTTGGAATTTGGGATTCGTCTATTGCTCAGAATAAATGGACCATTTCCTCATCTTTCAGGAATCTCCCATCATTGACTTCTATCCGGTGGACTTCAAAATTGATCTTAATGGAAAGAAATACGCTTGGCAAGGTGGGTGGATGGACTTATTCTTATGGTCTCTGTTTGTCTCGTTGTTCCGTGGCATGCAGATTCAGGTCACGCACAAGTGTTGGGGTTCATCTCTTGCCGTCTTGTTTAATTTCAGGTGTGGCATTGTTGCCGTTTGTCGATGAGAAACGACTCCACAAAGCGTTAGAAAGTGTCTACCCTGATCTGACAGACGATGAACGTAAGTTAATTGGAAAGACTTATGACTGAGAATTCACTCACTGGAGTGTCATACATCTCACTTGCATCAGTAAAGTGAGAATGAAATCGTACATTGAATGATGCTGTCTCAGTGGCAAAGTGGAAAACCACCGCCTCTCACCTTTGACGTCCTGGGCTCAATCCTTGTCTGACAAACTCATATCGTGATTCTCTCTGATAGCACGGATTTTCGTCAGGCATTCTGGTTTCCTCCTGCCGTAAGTCCCCTTCCAATATTGTCTATTGGTTTCTGATGCTGGATAATGTTCTACATTACAGGAATGCGTAACACTCGAGGTAATGACCGTCTCTTCATCAACCAGAGGCATCCTGCCTTTGATCTCTTCACTGGACTCTATGAGAATTGTGGAGCTGATGATGACGAGGTACAGGTATGTCCAGCTTTTAAATCCCTTCATATCACAAGATTCTGCTCCCAAATCATTACATTTCAAGGAACATTGCCATTGCAGATCTTTACTATCGTTGTTCTATTTGTAGGAGATCAGCATTGATGGGAAGAAAACAGAGGGAATGGCTGGTTTGGTTTGGTGTGATAAAGTGGCTCTGCCTCCTGGAGAGTAAGTCGGATTTGCATTTTTTTCCTCATTTGATTTGACCATATGTGACCCTCCACAGCAAAACCAGTCGCATGTCGCTCAGAAGGTGAGCCACAACAAACTAAGATGACACCAGAAGAGAATGGACGAAATAGATTATTTCAGATTTCGTAACAGACAGACAGTATTCAAACTGACAAACATTTGGTCTCAACCTGCCAAACTGACAAACATTTGGTCTCAACCTGCCAAGCTAACAGCAACATGCGACTGGTTTTGCTGTGGAGGGTCACATATTTCCCCATTCCAAGTATTACATTGGCAATTACTTATCTTAGAATGACATTGTCTTGTTACTGTAGAGAGTTTGTGCATCAGTTTTACACTTTTGATTCTAGGACAGTCCGTAGTCCCTTACCACAGCTGAAGGATCTCAAAGAGAACTCGAGTATAAGGTAGGATACTTACTCAAAATCAGACCTTTCATTGCTGTTCAAAGCTCTCTTCTTTTCCCAAAACCACATGTACTTTCCTCTCCTCAAAATCCTTCCCCCTTTTCATTTCAGTGTTCAGTTCCTTGATCCACAGTACACAGAAGGCTACCTCTTCAAAGCAGCTATTTTGAAAGGCGCTACGTAAGTANAGGGATCTTGGGTTTGAGTTGGCTAGGCATCCTAAAGGTAATCAAGAGTTCTAATGTATGTATTGTGTGACATTGAGAGCAAGCACTATAACAACCCCTGGTTACCTCAGGATGCTCGCTAGAGGGCCTAGTTGTACCTACAATACTGATTTCTTTCTGGTGTTGTCATTTGTCACCCATGACAGCAAAATGAGTCGGAATGCGCATAGAAGACGACCCAAGGTGAAACAACGGTTTGTTGATTTCAGCATTCTCCGTCCTTTGTGAAATTTAACTTTGTCCATTTCTGCAATGTTTCTCTCATGTCATCTTGGATCTTCTTTCCGGCGCATACCGACTGATTTTGCTGTCACAGGTCATATTTATCATTATCTTAAACCTTCTCATTTATCATTTGCCAGCTTCCCTCCTGATGTTCTGAAGCCTGGAGACATGCCCAATGACACATCATACCGGCCACAGCTTGGATTTAAGAGGGGAAGCGGATATCGTGGAAGAGGCCAGAAGGATCCATCTGCGGCAATAAGACACATCAGGTAGGGTACCTGTGTATGAGAAGGATTGGTACCATCTTTCCCATGTTCTGACTGTCTTCTTGCTGATGAGGCTTGTGATTACCGGTAGAATGCAAAAAAATGTGCGGGAAATGGCCATTTTAGGGTTGGAATGACGTAGTGTGTATATCAAACCTGTTGTGGACATGTGTAGAGACTAGAATCACGTCAACCACTTTGGCAGAATATTGGCTTCAAGAACGTTTTCGGTAAGCTGTTGGATCTGAAATTACATGTTTACTATTTCTGTTAATATTTCAGACATGGAACTGCCGGGGGCGGTCAGTACAGCAATGCTCCGCCACCTCAGACGTACGGTGGAAGACAACAGGTGCAACGGTCATACACAGCTCCGGCTGGGACTTCTGGTACGTTCATCTCTGCTAGAAATCAGTACAATGCCTCAATAAAGAATACTCTCTTGTTGGCAAAGCCTTGACTTTTATTTCTTTCAGTGCATCTACAAAATAATATCGATAGTAATTTGTAGTTTCAAAATGTGTATTTCAGACCAGTCACACTGGCCTAATCCCCCCCCCCCCTCATTTTCATTGCACTATACCAGCCCTACACCATATCCGGTACATGCATTTCATACCCTTGAGCCCACACCCTTTTCATTACTCTCCTGGCTGAGTGCTGGGGTCTGCATTTTGTCCAGGTGTCAAATTATAATCCCGGGTTCACGCAGTATTAAAATCCATGGAGTGAAATGTGACCATGACATTATGATGTCACAGCCAGTTTCTCCTTGGCTTGGAGGTGTGGGGGTGGTTCCTCGTCAAATGGGGAGCGCCAATTGGTCACGTGATGACTACTGATAGAGCAGACGAGACACCTAGCGTTGACCTAGGCCCATTGTTTGAGAGATGCGGTTCACCAAGCACGGCCAATCACACCTTGAATCGTCATGAATAATAGGTGGCATTGGTGTACCATCAGTTCAAAACCACGCGTATATTCTCGCGTGGTCTGCGTGATCGGTGTTCCCTATTAGCCCTATAGTATCTCCACAATCTCTCTCTCATCCAAATACCACATCCACACTTCCTAGCTACTTCAGGCGGGTTCAGCTTTTCAGAGAAAGCTTAGAAATGTCCATGTAGACAAAATGCACCAGTCATCCATTGCAAAGCTCCATGCCTGGGTTTACAATACCCTGCACTGATGACATCACAACCTGCTCTGATCACATTTCACCTTTGAGTGTAGAGAGTCTGCCTTTGTTTTGAATCTTTTATTCACCTGCCAATTAGGATTAGTGTCAAATTTGAACAATTACTACCTCATGTCATACATGTAAACCCAAAACTTTACATACAGTTGTGTGAAGTCTGATGTTGAGGGTGGAATACATGTACATGTACATGTACATGTACATGTACTTGATATGTCTGTGAAGCTGCTGCTCCATGTGAGAGAGTTTTCTTGCAAAAATTGGTGGCTCTCTATGGGCAACTCAGCAGCAGAAAAAGATGGGCAGTTTGTCTCATTTGACGTGGTGTAAGTTGTCTGCGTAGGTGAATTGCCCATTGAGAGTTAACTGACAAGATAACTCCCACACGGAGGAGCAACCTTCATATCAGTCTCACCGATTTATGGATATACTATTTTATTCAGGTAGGTCAGATTATTCTGTATTGTTCATGTGGATGCTGGCAGGGCCATACATCTGTAATTGTAATGTAGAGTTGGGATTCACATTTGGCCATCTTGGTCTGATGACAAACAGGACTTGGCTTGGTTGCTTTGAGTGATTTCAGTTCCTTATTTGGGAAATAGATGGCAGCACCAACATTGTGCTGTTATTTCATTTCCATAGTTTGAAAGTAGACGATTTGTCATTGAAATGTTGTCATTGGAAGTTTCCTCTTGTTTTCAGCCTGAAAAATAACAACAAATTTTGTGTTATTTCAGAAAGGTACCTGGCACTCGGATCATCAACATCATCATATTGCTCAACTGAATCCATAAATCATGCTCCCGTGCCTCTTATTTATTTCAATTTCAGGATATTTCAATTTCAGTTAAGCTTATTTTCTATTATTTTACAAACATATAAGCACGTAAATCAGAGATTACAGGTCAACAGATGGCTTTTCATCATAGGAAGGTGTTGGAGGGTCAATACCAGGGCCTGGTTTCTTTGTGAAACCGGCCCCTGGTACCATTTCACAGTTTTTTCCGTGGCTGTGAGGTGCTGCCCTCTATTTCTCATTCGTTGAACTGCTCCCTCCTTGCCTATGGCAAGATTCCTTGATCCCATTACAACACTGTCAGGATCAGAACAAATCTTATCCCTCAGACAAACACGACAAACGATTCACGCACAACAATTTTCTGCCTCGTCAACGTAATTATCATTTGTGCCGTTAAATTTTCACCGCTTAATCTTCCGACTATTTAGCGATTGTCGAAGGTATTGTAGGCGGTGATCCCGATGAAGTTATTATATTAGGCTGCTCATGTCATGTCCAGGTGGAAGACAGGTGATGTAGGATTCTGCTGCTGTATCTTCATCACTCCAATCTAGTTCAATTAAACATCGAGGCACTGTGTGAGGAACACTTTGTCTTAATTGATTGATCTTAGAGATATCAATCAACCCTTTGGTAATCTGACCTGACCTTGACAAGGGGTAGTGAAGAAAGTGAAAAAGGGGGGTTGTAGAAATTTGTGGCTCTGAACCCTGCTTCTGTCCTGTCAGTTTTGCCCCCCCCCCCATCAGACTTTCCGAAATTCATCCGGGGCCTATGACTTAATGTATCGACCCACATGTAAGCCTTTATTGACTTGGCTTTTCTCGGAAAATTTGATTGAAAATTTGGCCCTGTACCATGGGCATTACTTGTACATGTAGAAGGATCTTGTTGGTGATTCATTTGATTTTCCTGTTGTACACAATTCTGAGGAACAATAAGTTACATTCTCCTAAAGAACATCAAAAGTGATAAATTGGAAGCAACTGACGGCGATTTCCCATCTTTGGTGATGAGTTCCCGCCAGCTCAAGTTCATCCTTATATGCGACATTCAACGCTCAACCTCACTGCACTTGTTTCCTCCAAGCATTCCCATTGTCTCCACAATTAGCATGCTTCATTTCCCCTTTTATGATAGCTCCATGCCTTGGTCTACCCCTTCGGACATCATGAAGCAAAAAGAAGAGACAGGAAACCACCTTTAACTGTAAATGCTTTATGATATATCCTTATACTTATTAAAAATAATCTTCCTGCACCTTAGGTGTTTCAACATCCATTCTTACTTACAAGTTTTCTGACAAATCGGCACTTTTGTTAACGATGTACTTCTATCTTGCGGCTGACAATTATCTGAATGTTTGCTGAAAAAATTGTCCGACTGCACTGCAGGATTGTGCATGTGGTGGTATTTGAACTCCAGAATACGAAGTGAAAAACTGCTTATAACATTTAGCCAGGGGATTCTGCTAGAATTATACTACTTGTATTTGATATTCCAGCAAGGTTACCTTGTAACAAATATCAGAGGAAAATGCTTTCTTTTTCCCCTGGTACAATAGATGTTGCTATAATGCCAAGCAGGGGCATCAACGGTTTACAAAGACAAGGCCTGCTACTTATGTTTTTATTTTTGTGGAAGTTGCCGGCACTATTTGGAGAAGAAATGAACAAAGATTATGTGACAATGTTGGCGACATACGGTATGTTGCTCTGGGATATTGAAATCTTTCCTATTTTTTTGCTTTTTATGCCAAAAATACCGTGCCAATTTTAAATGATACTGATGATAGAGATTGTCACCAGATTTGCTTGGTGTCTGTCTGTTTATATTTGGTCTGCCTCATTCCTCCTTCTTCGAGTTTCTTGTTGATCTTGCAAAGGACTTCTGTCGTCTGTTTTTTTGACTAATTTTTTCTGCATTCTTTATAGATGTATTTTGATGGCATTGTGCTGGGTGACATGCAAAACCTTTGCTCCTGGATCTTTCGTGATGTTTTCTCTCAAACTTCAGAAATAATGACAGTATAGATGGAAGATAATATGTATCAGATTTTTCATCATTTTTTGACTGATCTTGGTCAGGTTAAGTTTCTCTGTCTGTTTATTGTAAGGACAAAAACTTAGCTCAGCAGAGGGAGAGAGCTTGTTGTGAAGGATATTGTTTTTTCCTCTGATGGCATTAGAGGCAACATATCCCTGGGCTCTCATTCGTTCAGTCAACTACTTGGCCTTCACAGCTTAAGTAGAAAGTGCCCCATTGTAATTTTTTCACACCCAAAAGCTTCAAATTTGGGCGGATCCGAGTAAAATCGGGACTCCACTGCAGTTTTCCATGCATGGTTTGCCGTGAAAGTGAAATAGAGCGATATCCTGTGGGCAAATTTCTCTGCTTCGGTTAGCACTGACTCTGATTGATGCTTACTATTATTTGTCACAACATCTTCTGGCAGGGCGCTATCCTTCTTGACAACAAACTTGACAAAATATCGCTCAGGTTTTTGCAAGATCCAAGTATGCCCCACAGCGATGGATAAAATGAATGGACCGAGTAGCATCAAGGTTGAAAAAATGAATGGGCATAAAAATGTGCGGACGAACAATCATGTTGTACGGGAAATGAACTTGCATAGCTGCACACCCTTCTTTGTCTATAAGTCCTATAGAATGTATAGACTATTAATTGCGTGTAATAAGGCCCCTACCTCGACATCAAAAGGTGTAATAATGAAGTGTCGATCGTATTCTTGCCTCGGTACACTTTCTAGAGTAAAGCGCTCTCCTGTGCTACTCGGCTGTTGTGCTAGGACTTCTGAGTAAGTGGTTTGTCTTTACGACAGAAAATCACTCCCAAGTGCTCGCTGCCAATCAAAGTAGGTCTTATACTTTCCTCAGTTTCTTTCTTCAGAATCTTATCTTTGTTTCTCGTTACGTTTATGATTCTGTTTGTAATGTTGAGAAGTTGCTAATTCTTGTACACAATACCAGTAACAGTTCGTTTGTTTTGAATTTGAGGCTGATGACCATGTGGTCATGTGTCAGTTACATGTGTCAGGCCCATTGGGATCAGGAATTTTTGCATGCTTTGGATGATTTTTTGAAGGCCAAGTGAAATTTACGTTGAACCTGTGATGTAACCTTTTTCACTGCCAATGGCCATTTCATTACGAACCAAATCCTGAAAGTTACAGAAACCCCATCACACAGGTGTTCACTGAAAAACACTGAAAAACACCCAGAAGTCAGAAAGAACTTTCCAATGAATGCCCATCTTATGGGTTTTAGGAAGGCCTTGCAGTGAAAAAGTGTTAATCGTGTTGATACATAGTCATTGAATCAGTCCATTGTGAGAATGATGTGTACCATACTGTTGTCGTTCAGTTCAACACCACAGTACTTCCAATCTGCTAGAAAGTAATTAAAAGCCTTTTAAGTAGTCGGAGAATATCAATTATCAAAAATGGTCCATGGCTGTTTGAGCGTGAACGTCAAAGAACAGGGCACCAGGGTGGAAAAATGTGTTTAGATTTTAAATTTGCGCAGAGCCCAGTTCATTTCATTTGAAATCAGTGTGTTCTGTCAACCTGAAGTTTGTTCAATATTTCATGATGTTCTCAGGGATTCCGCTTTCAATTAGCTATGCCAATCAGAATTCTAATGGACCTCATTATAGACTTTAATTGGTATGTCGGTTTTGCCTAAACAATCAGAATTTTCAGGAGGACCAGCAGTGATCTGAGGGAACAGTGTTCTGTCAGTATTTCATTCTATTTGACAGCACAGTTGTGAAGTTCTCCTGAAGCTCTGCAAGATTCTTCATGGTTTTCATTGCGAGTTGTCCAGGTCCCTTTATAATCTTCCTCTCCCAAGCCAATTTCACAGTTGTTTCATATCAGTAGCTTAGTGTACGAGGATAACAGGAAAACCATGAAACCTGAATAAGCCAATTCTGTGTTAAACTCTGAGCAAAGTGTGCTTGACCACAGGTCAGTTGTGGCCGACAAACCATACCCCAGAGGCGGAGTTTAATCCGTGTGGATCCCAGGAGATCTTGGGACCCGGTTAGCATCCTGCTGAAACTGTCTTTCATTTCTGTTATTGGGCAAACAAAGCGGGACATGTATACTGCAATCTAGTGCAGCGAGGACAACAATAGCGGGCCGACACCATGAATGGTCTTGCCCGAATCTCCAGTTGACCACATGCTACATCCGAGGGCAGCATGCGGCTCTTGCCAGGAAAATTCCCATGACAATAGTCCACTCAATTCAGTTGAAATTTTCAACACCATTTGGGTAATGAGAAAGGCTAATTTGAGACGATCTGTTCATGGTTTATCGGTGAACCAAGTGAAAATTGGTCACCAGATGAAACGCAGGGGGTAGTGGGTTCCCAGTGAGGTGGCATGGGTCCTTTTTGGCAGTCAAGCTCTACATTGGCTGCAGTCAGATTCATCTTGGCCACATCTTTCTTTGGTTGAATGATTAAAGATCCTGTACTTGGCGTTGGGATGAAAGCTACAATGATCATGGTGAAGTATGCACAAAAACAAGTACGTTCTGCATTTTCTCAGCTCTGAAATTTTATTAAGATTTTGGGTGTGGTTTAATCTTTAATCTTTTGAGACAATAATGAAAATAATGATGAGTAATTTTGAATCCCTTCCCAAGTGAATGAGAGGATGTTAAGATCAAAGGAAAGAGATTAAAGCTTTGGGCGCTAACTTGAAATTGGACCCAGCAACTCCACTCTGGATTTCTTGTTGATGGAGTGTTAACTCGTTAGGAGAGCCACTGAAATGTATGCCTTTTTCACTCCACGCAGTTGTAATAATCACTTTTAGGACATTTTGCTTGTTGACACAAAAAATCTCAGCAGGTGCAATTTCCGTGGTCAAAGTTATCGTGATAAAGATCAGTATGATATAGGAGTTGTCCGACGGAAACACCACACCAATGACAAGAAACGACGCATTTGTCAAATAGTAATCATGCGTATTGTGCGATCATGTCCGCCTGGGGTGTGACTTTATGGCACATGAGCGCGGGGAATTGTCAGAGAATTAGTTGGGATTGTCATACGATAATATCTCGCTATATCGACTCCATGATTCCCCTGGTTAACGGTAATTATATCAGGTTTGCCGTTCAGAGAGCCGAGATTTCCGTCGGGGCTATGCCGTTTGTGATTCACCTGGTCTGAGTTGACAATAGATGCCGTGGAACGGTAAATGAAACGAGCTCGTGATCGCCATGGGGAATTTATCAAAGTTATAATATGTCAAACAAAACTGTCGCTAAGTCGTATCAACCTTGTTCAAAATCCATCTCTTGCCATTTATATGTTGATAATGAGGAGTTAATGACACCAATTTTCTTGTTTGTGACTCAATTCTTGTTGTATTTGTCATAGATATGTCTTATTAAGCAGATTTGTTGGTTTGGGTGAAATGACTTTCATATAGGTATAATAATGTTACTTTGTCTATCACCTTTAAGCTATGATTTTCCAGACTTCGTTGGTGTTTTGAATCCATCAGGTTGAATTAGGTGTGCCAAGGGGTGGTGGGGTGCAGGTGTTGGTAAGAATATCTAAACAGTATGAAAGTCTGTTATATGTCAAAGGATGAAGAAGGATGTATCAACTTAGATTTGTGACATGCCAAGACAATGTTAATGGCTCTTGCATGGCTTCACTCGTTTAGACCTGTTTTCAAGAATACTGTTCCTGACTGTGGCCGCCATTGAACATGAAATTACAGGTTTGTTAGTTACCGGTAGGTTGAATGCAAAATACATGAAAAGAAAAAAGAACGAAGCAGTATGCAAATACAACGGAAGTCACACGCACTTGAATAAGAATGGTCATGCGTTGACACAGCAGTCAGATCTTAGAGAATGTTGATCAGGGGTGCTTACAAAGAGATGAGGCCCCGTACTGGGCAATATCAGTTTGTATTGAAAATAGTCCTATATTGTATCGGATGCTAAGTATTTTGTGAAACAATTGCATCGATTGATATCACTTACATGGTTTCTAATAAGTAGGTCCGATCGAGGGAGTATATTTTAAAATCATTGCGATGTTGTGGACAATGTGACAAGAATCTTCCAGTGGAGACAATGTTCTCCTGGGTGGGGCACAACTTGTTAGACTGTATGGAATAACACTTAGTTGGTTTCTGTGACTTATCAAATAGAACAAAGATTATGATAATACTACATGTAGATGGATAAAAATCATCGTCTATATCATCAGTTGTGGGCTTTCATGAAAAAAATTGAGACAGCCACCAAAATCACAAAGGTGATGCAGGTTTTAGCAATAGGAGCAGTCAGGCGCACGTATTGCCAAAAGATGGCAACAAAGTTCTAGTGGACCAATACACAGGAAAATCCATGTGATTGGTGCTCGATCAAGAATGAATGGGTCCGCTATGTGTATTGAATTGGGCCGTAGTGACACCTATTGGTCAATCACTGACAGCTCCTATTAACTTACGTTCATCGTCTGTCAGATCAGGCTAGACACTTTCTAACGCCTTGTGGAGTCGTTTCTCATCGACAAACGGCAACAATGCCACACCTGAAATGACACCTAGTATATAAGCATTGAATTGGGCCGTAGTGACACCTATTGGTCAACTCACTGACAGCTCCTATTGTTCATGGTTTCTTTTGGATTCTGGGTTCCTCCTACATTATGCTTAAATTCTGTTGGTCTACATGGTGTGAGTGATCTTGCATTTCATGCCCTGCTCCTGATCCAAAATGTTCTTAGAAATTCATTTTATTGCTGGATGCAAATATGAGTGATTATTCATTCAAGCCAGCCTTTGGCATCTGACTGTCCTATTTGAGGTCATCAAGGCATGAATCGGAGTAAAAACCACAAGAATTTCCTGACATGGTGCGTAAACCACTACCAGTTGAAGAACTCTCCACTTACAAAGAGACCGTGGTGTCTTCAAGTCAAACACCGAACAAGAGCTGCCAAGAAGATAAACTTCTAACACCGTCAAGTACCCAACATGGTCACCCTTCAAAAACAAGTACTATAATTCCATCGATGAGTGTTGGTTGAAAGACAGTTACAAGACCATCAAAATATACTCGAGGA
Organism: Notospermus geniculatus; assembly: GCA_002633025.1. Lineage (NCBI taxonomy): Eukaryota > Metazoa > Nemertea > Pilidiophora > Heteronemertea > Lineidae > Notospermus > Notospermus geniculatus. The sequence continues at coordinate 173,296 of NMRB01001340.1, forward strand.
GCCGTGATAAGAAGCTAGTAAATAGCGGGCATAATGTTAACAGGCAACACTTTGGCTAGATGATGATTAGTCGAAGCCCAAGGATGCCTTCAGGGTCGGACTCGGATCCTCGACACGCTGGATAGCCCAACACATGTGCTGGCTCCTCCGGGCATCCCAGTGCGATTCTCCGCTGAACAAAACTTCTCATTCTGTTCAATTTTTGCTGGCCAATCATCAGCAACGTTGCCATTTGGCACTTGATGTCCTATTGTCGTTTAAGAGCTTCGAACATTTTCTGAAGTCTAAAATAGGATGAGTGTGATTTGAAGGGAAATGAGATTAATGCAATTTTCGCGGTGGAAATTTATCGTTTTTCTTTCGACCTTACATCCTGCTTCTAGCGTTTAGTCAAACTCTGTGCAAAGGACGGTGATTAACCCTTTAAGTCCACATCTGCCAGTAAATGGGTAAATGCTAATCCTGATATTTCAAGTACATTCGATGACAAAGACAATGCCTGACTGTCGGCATGTTACGGCAGAACCATTGACGCCTATCACCTCTGAGCTGGCGATTCTTTGTCAGATCTCAGGCCTACTTCTCAAATGATAGAGATTTGTCTTTGTCGGAGTGCACATGATCCTGGACTGCTGTTTCCTCCTACATTATCAGCTATTTTGGTGTCTATTGAGCCGTGTTTGACCGTTGGAGGTACATGTACTGTTGAAATGGTAGAGAACACTGCATTTATTTTGCCATGGAGTGTACAGAGTCTGGTCCCATGCCCCATTCTCTACATGATCACCACTGGTTCCAGTTACACCTTGTATATACCCCGGCATTGGCAGCCAGCTTCAGCCTCCTGATAATGTGGTCCCTGTATCTTGATGATGTTCATTGTTAATCTTTCCGATGTCATCCCCAGCCTCTGCTGATGATCCGTCCACGATGGCATAATTCAATAACAAAGACAAAAGTTGATCATCAGCATATATAAAGGAATGGACTCTGTCGCCTCGCCGTTGAGTATCTTCAAGTAGTGGTCAAATTTCCTTTTTAAATGGAATGGTAATGTGTCATTTCCCATGTTGATTTCATGCCGTAGTGAGGATTCAGTGTGGAGATCTAATTAGAAATGAAATTAATGGCCATCGGTTGTCTCGTCTTAATCCAATTTTGGCCAATTAGAGCAGCTCATCTTTGGTTCTTGGCGGCAGTTTTTTGTGTCAGAATATTTCGGGCTTTGGTAAACTAAGGGCCTAGCCAGGTACTTCGGCATCATGGTAGAGATTTGGATGGACACAATTGGAAATGAACTGTCTTCTGTCACAAAGTTTCCCTAACTCCTTCATTTTCAGACAAATTTGCAGATGACGATTACATGTATAGCGCTGAATGAGTGAAGAAGATCGTGATTACAAAAAACCTCAGAACTTCTCTCTTCCATCTTGTGGCAAAGTTAATGTTATGAAAATTTGTTGAGAGAGCAATAACAATGCAAGATACAATGTGGGAGAACTAATAGGTCTCATTATCCTCAGTTTCTCAACCATAGTTTGCCCTCGTTCCACGGCGAAAGAGGCGGCTTTGATTTCTGCTAAATTTCACGCCTTATTTGACGGCCGAACGTTTCTCTCATCGCCACAATCCAAACACGCGAATTTGCGCCGTCTCTGGAGGAATGAATAGAAAATAGTATTTTCCACTTGATTACTTTGAATAGCTGTTCCTGTTACGTGGAACGTTAGGGGATCGCCGCTATTTGTTCCCGGTCACATCCAGCATCTAACATCGCAGAAGCGGCATAGATTTCTTAATCGATGTCTTGGTGGGATGAATATTCTGGATTAGCACAAGTGTAATGCTACCTTATTATGTTATTACAGTATTCTACTCATTCATTTGACCATAAACCAGCACAAAGTCCTCTCCATCATAATTCTTCATGCCATCACGTCTGCTTCATTACCAGTTGTGCCGTCTTATTTGGCATTTAAAGGTAGGTTCCATCTCAATGCCTACCGCACATGAGGACACAGCAGGCGATTTTTATCGCCTGGCCACTGGTCACCACGCCTGCTACAGGTTAGCAACAATTGAAAACTGTTGTCAACAACAATTTCAGAATACAAATGCATGAACATTTGATCTCTTGCCAGTTTCTTTGATAGTTTCTCATTTTCGTCATGATAGTTCCTCATGTTCATCATGTCAAACGCCAACAGGCCTACACACTACCTTTAAAAATGGCATTGTGTAAAAATGTTGTTTTTCTGCTGATGAATGTTTCCTCATGATTAGGCTTTCTTGCCAGTTTCATTGATAGATTTGGTCAAAACAATAGATGAAATCTGATCATTCATGATATGAATCTCCTCCAACATTCCTATACAGGGTGTACCAAAAATTAGTCATTGTTGCAATGATTATAGGTCAGTTAGTGTACTTCATTCATAAACACAATAGTAATTCACAAAAAAACGTACTACAAGTATTCAGATCTCGCTACTAGAGCACGGAATGTGCCACTGGCGCAGGTACTTCACCACTTTGAGTATAAAACTCATAGAATAGTAGCAGAATCTTGTTGTTGTTATGATGTTCCTCATGATAGCATATCTCTTTTTTTTGCATCTACACCTCATTAATTTCATTATATTTCCACTATCTGAGATGCACTCACTGAATAATCATGTTTTTTACCAGTCCTTGCAGGTTTGAGTGTTATTCAGTTGTTTTCTAGATAATGGTCACTGGGTTGAAGGTTCTTACGTTGCCTACTCATTTGTAAAGTACTTGTAAAGTATGGTTGCCTACAATTGCTTGTCCTTATGTGTTAAGGACAGTGAACACCATTGTTTCTAGACATGCAGATAGTAGTAGTTACATGATTCAAGATTCTTACTCAGTTCCAAAGTGCTGTTACGTACTATTCGTTGTTACTGATTATGTGAATGCATGTTTTCATTGATCAGATAGGAAAAATTGTCCTTATGGGGGCTTAGACAATTCCCGGATATCCCACCCACACTTCATAAGGGGAGAAAATATTTTGATGAGTTCGGACTATATTCCATTCATATCGATTGAAATACAATGTAGTAATGATGAAGGTTTTATGATTAGGCCTAGTCCTTTTCTCAGTAGGACTCTCTCCAAGAAGCATATGATATGGAGTTGCTTTAAATACAGTTTTGCAACCTCCATTGCCTTCTTTCTGTGGAGTGTAATATGATGATTTGAAGCTGTGTCCTTGTGACTCCTGTTGAAATCTCCTGTAGTTGGACAGCATTCAACATCAGCCTGGCCCTCTTTCGCAATTTCCTGCTAATTCTTCACTAAATATCCACAAAACTAACCAGATAGAAGGAATTCAATTGAAATACCGCCAGAGAATGTGTTCTCTTCAACAAGACTGAAGATGTCCTTGCCATTTTAGTATGTTCTATAACCAGAGAATGTCTTGTTGCTGTTCAGTTAGGGTTTGGGAGGAACTGTTTAGTTTCCTTTGTGTTTCATTGTTGATTTCACGGGCCACTTCTTGTAAGGTTTCCCTTTGAAGGTGCATTGTTTATTGTTGATTCGACGCCCAATTTATGAATTTCCTATTATCTGGCTGTCATCTTTGCTGTGAAGATGTGTCATGTTTTCACCGACCGTCTTAGCCTCACCGTCCATCCATCTGCAGAGATTTTGCCTCATTATCAATCCACCGCGCGTTCTTTCTGTGCCGATTTGGCCAAGACAGACTGCCCATTTGTTCCAAGTCCAGTCCAATTGTTGACGGGATGTGACAAAATAGCCTCATATCATCCGCCATAGTGCTACGTTTAGTCGCGTTCTTCTAGCGAATAATTACTCGGGCTGAGGGAAGCACTTGAGCTATAATTGCCTCTGGCCCTCCCCTCTTATCAAGCTGTACATTTGCCGAGGCTTGAGAGGTCTCTACGGGGTGGACCACTCTTGAACGCTGAGGTCTATTCAAACTCGAGCACTGGTGCTATTTTTCGAAGTTGTGCCGGTTGAAAAAGTTGTTGGATTAGGGTTGGGAGAAAGCTAATCGTCGTCTTGAGCACGGTATTGTGAACTCTCGGACTTAGAGAAAGTTGCCATAATTTCCTCCTAAACCTCCCTGATTGACAGCGTTAAGTGCTCCATGCGATATGTCTTCAGCAACAACCATCTGTATTTCTATATCAATTTTCTCTCCTTTTGACACCACAGGTTTTCTCCAAGGATACTGGTTTCCTCCTGCGAGACTCTGAATTGTCAACATCGGACTCGGTGATGACATATTTACACATTTTGCACTCTGGGATCGGTCTTTAGTTCCCAAAATTTGAGCTTAGTTTCCACGCCATTTCCATCCTCGTTTTGAGAACTATACCTTCCCACTTTCTCACTCTTGTGCCGTGCAGTCTTTCTTTTGGTGGGTTTGCATTTTTTAGGCAAAAAAACATTTCTGTTGGAGTCTAGCCATCTGAAAACAGCTCTCACATGATGAATAAATCACTCCGTCACTTTTTAATTTATGACACTTTGTCCAAACTACCTTTCGCCCAGGGTTCAACGTACCGGTACTAAAAAAATTGATTAAGGGTGGGTAAAACTGACTCTATATCTAAAATTACGTCCAAAAAGGTTGAATTTCGATTTCAGTCTCTTAATTGGCTCTTGCTCTCTTAATTGGCTCTTGGTCGGATACATTCAATGTATCTAAAAAGCGAAATAGGACATTCACGTTTGTTGGCGTCTGCTGCTGAAAAATTCATGGGAGGGTGTTCTACCATATTCTGCTCTGAATGTTGTAACAAATTTCTTGCATTGATGCCCGACTTTAATTGGGTTTGAATTGTTGCGATTAGCTCATGATTAGATGTCACATTTTGTAAATACTTCACTTCATGCCTTCTTTACAAATTAGAATTTACGGTAATTAGGTGGAGTCGTAGGTTTGGGTTCGAGGACCGGATTGTGGGCCGAAAACCGTGCTGTCGTCAATAATTTAAAAGCGTGAAGGGGATAGAGAACGTAATATGTGAAGTGAATGAAATAAGCTCAGAATGTGAAATAGTATCGCTTCTGAATTTTTGAAACTTTCCATAGTGCATTTCAAAAGGAGCGTTATTAATTAGCAAATTTGGGTCGGTTACATTTGATCATTGAAAAATATTGTCCAACAATCTCAGAATACTTTGCGATAAAGTCATATGGTTCGTTTGATTGTTTGGCCTCGCATGAAAACTGGATTTGTAAGCACCAATTCGATTTCTGGATGTTTTTTCAGCACTTGGGTAATATGTGACGTTCTAAAAACACGTCACTCTGCCAGGGTATCGGGACAGTTTATTGAGTGGGGAACTTATTAGTTTTTTTGTGTAATTTTAGCCAGGGTTGTCGCACCGTGTGGTCCCACAATGGTAAAGCACCCAAGTCAATGTTATTGGTCAAATTTTCGACCATTTTACAGATGATTAAAATAACTGGTGCTTCTGGGCAATCATCGTACCGGGATAAGTAATTTCTCCATCAACAAATCCGTTTACTTAAAACGTTGATCTATACTAAATGTAAACAAGCTTTTAATTGTGTCAACATTGTTTGTCTGTTTGGTTTCCTTCGGGCCTACAAGATCACCGAATATTAAATCGCATTGGGGCACTGCTAGACTGATCAAAGGACCACTTGTGATACTAGATTGACAATAGTACCAATCTATAACAATAAACTCCTAGGGGTGGCCCGCTCAAATACGACAAAATTAACCATTAACGATCAGAATTGGCGGACATTGTGTAATCGGGTTTAAATACGCTAATTAAGTTTGGTATATTTAGTGCTGGGAGAAACGGAGGGACCCAGGTGCTGGGCTCATTTCAAGGAGATGCGGTAACAAAAATCTAATAGTTCCCACGTCGTGATTGACAGATACAAGTGTCGGCAGAATTACGCGCAGTTTAATCAACTTGGGTGCGCGCATTTTTCCAATTGATGAAAATGAAAGGACGGGAGTGAATCGGTTAGCATTCCTGATTGGTGATTTCCAGATGGAGGATTTGTCACTCTGATGTACAGCCGAATATTCCCTAATTGTTCGCTGGCCATAATTGGTTGGATCTTCCTATTCAAATCCTCTGTCCTCTTTTCCTAGCTTCTGCGAGGAGCCTGAGTTAATCCTGACTAATTGTTACCCCTCACACCGTGCAACGTCACACTTCACCCTCAAGTCTTAATCCTTCGGGATGGCTCATTTGTGTGATTGGTTGTCTGATCCAGAAGGAATACCATGTAACCTCTCTATCAAGGACACCTCTGGGACTGGCAGTGGCTGTCCTGAATTGAGAGGTGTCCTGACTACAGAGGTCACGATGAATAGAACCGACAAATTTGGGGCTGAACTTTGGTTTCCTTAATAGAGGCGTCTTCCTGGTAGAAGTGTCCATTAGGAGAGATTCTACTTGGTGAAAACCAGGGAAGCACCAATTCTCAAACCTCTGCAGATCTAACTGGTCAGATCTTCAATAACGATAGATAGAACAAATGAAATGATTGAACCAGTCAACCGAGGGATATAAAATTCCTGTACAGGGTATTTGAAGGTTCCAAAGCTTTTGAGATGGGGATAGAATAAGATAGTTCATGTTGGAAGAGCTGGTTCTGAATCAAAAAAGGCCTCAAGTTGGTTTTGCACTGAAGCTACCCAAGCAGCTGCACTCAGTAGTCATAAACTATATCCTCTTCATGACATTACTTCAAAATGACGAGCACAGCCTCAGCAGCCGAGTTGCTGCAGTACCTTTCACATTGTCTATGAAATATTAATACCTCAGATGTGCCTTCCCAGGACTCGAGGACCATTTGAGATTTCTTGTCCACCTGATAGGATAAAAACAAACATGTAGAGAACTTGTTAAAGATGGCAACCTCAGAATGCTGTAGAACGGGAGTTTTTGTTGTGATCCTGATGTTGTCTGGGTCTGTAGATTTTGCTTGCAAGATGGCGGAACAAGGCAGGTGTATGTGAGCAGTACTACATTGTACGTCGATACCAGTGAAAAACAATCTGATTTGAACGAAATTTGATCTCTACGAGATTTGGATTCTGCGATCATCTCCCCATCCTTCTCCAAACGTCTGTCATCCTGATACCACACCAACGAGTCTTCTTCCAGAGAATACCGCGTTAATGATAATTATTCCTGCCGTGCCTAAATCCTGTCGACAATCGGCGAACATTGTGACGGAGCAGGAGAAATTGGTGCTTGAGAAGACTTACCAGGATGGGGATTTCTTGCCGGGCCAGCAGAATGTCAAGCATGATTACGCCGGCATGAAGTGGCGGTGCGTCATATCGCCAGTACGTGGCGAAAAATTGGTATTAAAGCTGTAGTGCATGCAGAGTTCTGACTCGCTACCTGACATTGACAGGCTGAAACATGTCAAAATTGGTCACTAGGCCCAGAGATCTCTCCTATTATGGTATTCTTGGAAACGTCACAATTTCTCAGGTAACATTGAAGATGATATTGTCCAGTCAGTGTGTGATTGGACATCCCAAATTTGTATTCCGAGTATTCAGACCCTTATTTGGCCACTGAGACTAGGGAATTGAAGCCATATCTCAGAGGTGATAGGTGTGGATCTTTCACTGCACCACACTGACAGAGTCCCTGGTAGTGATGTGTGCTACCTACCGTACTTGATGATGACACATCTCCAATGAGTTTCTTGCAGAAACAGCACCTCATCCTCATCTCTAAAAGAAATGTGGCTTTACAAGAACAAGGCAAGCAAGTAATTGTTTTGGGAAACATTGAAAACAATATACGAGAGAACAGCTTTCCTTGATGGCTGCTTGGGGACGGAAAGGAAAACTCCTCCATTGTCTCGGCATCTGCCGTTCTGTGTCACCTCGTTTTTTCATGACCAAGAAGCAATGAGGTGTTCGTTATAAGAAATCTCAGAAGTGTGTTCACCAATTCTTCCTTGTCTCATATCGTCTGCATCCGAAGCTTTGACCTGCCTTGCCTTCTCTCTGCCGAATCTGCGAGCTGTTTCGTTTTTATCGACGAGAACTCGTACAATGGTTACTTAAGATGACAGCGAAGATGTCAAGTTGGTCTGCGAGAAAAAATGCCTTGGAACGCTTCCACGTTGCTCTTCAGGTACCTCAGGAGCCGTCGTCAGAAACTATGAGTGGTGTCAGAGGGTCATCAGAAGTTATGGTTGTTGTCGGTCCTGAGGCAGCGTGTCATGATGGAAAAAATTTGTCTCCTCTGAACAAGACAGCGGGTCCAGATCTGTATTGTGATGTTCGCCATCATCGAACCACTTTCACGTCCATCATTGCAAATTGTTCATAAAAATAGTGGTAGCCTGCGTGGCTGGTTTGTAACAAGTGGTGTTTCGGAGCTTGTTCAGCGTTGGTTCTTGGAAGACTTCAGGGGCTATCTCGCCTTAATATGACTGTCATTATGCCCAATGTACAGCCTTATTTTGTTCATTATAGACCAGAAATGCTGAAAATTACTCGCCTGGTAATTTCTCTGTTTGAATTATATCAGCAATTTACATAAAATTCCAAGTGATTGCTTCTCAACTCGTTTTATGTCGTAATATGGAGCAAATTTGAGCGTTCTGATTACGCAGGAGTGTTCTCAAACGTGCACAACTAATTGTTTAAGAGAGTTGGGAAGCACTTTCGTGTCGGTAAGAGTGCGCTGCTCAGCTGCAGCGGTTGGCTGTATGGTCATTTTGGGGTACTTCCCAAACCTGGCGATCTCGAGCTTGTCCGTTGGAGATGATCTGTAGGGCCAGATTTAGATTAGTGGAAGACTCTTCCCTTCCTGATGGAGGGTTATTAGAGCTGACGTGAAGCTTGCTATAATTTTTTCCTGGTATGTAGTAGGTCTACTAGGCAGGATGGGCTGCCTTCAATTTACTATCTTTTAAGTAGTATCCACTTGTCTTATGCCAAGAGCCTCTGTGCATAGCGTAACGTAGGTTAAGTAGTGGTGGAGTATAGAACAATTAGGTGGAGAGGGAGCTGGGAAACTTAGCAGTTTGATATAAAAGAGCAACTAGGGTTAGACTCGCCAGTTTGAGAAGCAAAGGGCTAGAGATCTGAGCGGAATCATTTGCATGGTGTTCAAAATATATTTCACTGGATAGGTTGTGTATATCTTGGACTGATTCGGATGCTGCCTATTCAGAATCTGGGATTTTCATGGCATTAACATCTAATTCCTGTTCCTGTTCCATATTCCTTAGGGAATGACCCGTGCTGGCTGTTTTGCCTGGGATCTAATTTCTTTAACTACCGTATTTGGTGCATCTGAGTTGTCAGGTAGGCCTACATGAGGATTAGAATTCTCTGTATGTTTGTGACAAGTTGCTGATGATACCTGCTGGGATATAGATAAAAAGGACCATTGCATTGGATTACTTCTTTGGTAAGCAAAGATGAAGGCAACCTTTTCTTTATTTGGTTCCAGCTCAGTATTACACCTTATAGAAGTGCATTACACCTTATAAAAGTGCATGCAGTCTGATTCTCCTGCGTACAAAGTGACATTTCTCATTCAGCCTTCCTTGTTGATCGGGTTTGTCAATCCTACATGTACCATGATAACTCACTCTGCATGAGAACGAACCTGTGATGCCGCCCATGACAGTAGACTTGGTACGTTCCCACAGTCCTCTAGTTGTGACTCAGGTGTCTGCAGTTGTTGACAGTGACACTGACAGTGGTTGTCAGGTGACTTCAGGAACCATGCAATCTGTCTTATAGGCCTCTTGTTGTGGCTGATATTGGTTGTTAACATACACAGTGGTTGATCAGGTGGCGCCGCTAGTGTTTGTCATTAGTGATAAGTTCCTGCATTCACTCATTGAGTGCTCGCCTTTTGGAAGCAAGTGGGCCTAGTTCTGAAGGAATGCAGTTTGAGGTGGCAATGTAGGCGACAATAGTTGTGAAACTTTGGGAACTTGCTTAGCCCACCTTGGTTGGTCACGCTAATTGGAAACCATGCAGTCCTGGGCATCTTCATTAGATTTCCCTATATTTTCCAATGGGATTAGTTTCTGTCAAGTATTTTAGGGGTGGTGGTCCCAGCTCTCTCAACCTTTCCTACAACTCTCTTCAGGCATCAACAGCTTGCTTTCTCCATAATATTAGATATATGATTAATAATGATATTTTGAGAAGGAGTTGGGAGATGCTCTTGTGACTTATAATAACAGAAATGGAGACAAATTCTTTGTTAAATTCTTCTTCGGTTGCCCTTAACTGAGGTTTGATTCGATGTGGAAGGGGCAATTATGGTCCAGTGTCATTGGTCAGGTTATTTTACACTGTGGTCCAACTTTCAACAGGTGCTCCAAACTTATGTACTGCCGTGATAATCTAACTAGAAGTGTTGTTCAGACTGCAGATTATGCTCAGAACAATCCTTATCTATCTCTTCCTAGAACAAATTTCAGCCTTTAGTATCAATTTTTCCTGAGATGATGATTTTTGATGATGCTTCGTTCGGAGTTTATTTGCTTTTTAGCTCACCTGTGGTGAGCTTATACAATGGTTGTGTGTCCGTCGTCCGTCGTCGTCTGTCGTCGTCCGTCGTCGTTGTCCGTTAGCAGGGCACGTTTCGTAACCGCTGAAGCTATTCATCTGAAACTTGGTACATATACACCCCTAGGTCAGATGACCTACGGCACTAAGTTTCGGCCCGATTCGATTCTTGGCTTGGCCACCAGGTGGCTAAAACCGAAAACACAAAACGAAAAAAGTGCAATAACTCCTGAACTAATGACAGGATCATCTCCAAATTTTTATCATAGGTGTATCTAATGAGGGTACATAACATATATAAGGGGTTTTTGATTTGACCTACTTTTCAAGGTCACAGAGGTCAAAGTTCGAAATTTTTCCTTTTGGTGGCACGTTTCGTAACCGCGGGTGCTATTGACCTGAAACTTGGTACATATATACCCCTATGTCAGATGACCTATGACACCAAGTTTCGGTCCGATTTGACTCTTAGCTTGGCCACCAGGTGGCAGAAACTCAAAACACGAAAAGTGCAATAACTCCTGAACTAATGACTGGATCACCTCCAAATTTTTATCATAGGTGAATCTGCTGAGGGTACATTACATATATAAAGGATTTTTGGTTTGACCTACTTTTCAAGGTCACAGAGGTCAAAGTTCAAAATTTTGCCTTTTGGTGGCACGTTTCGCAAGTGCTTGGGCTATTGACCTGAAACTTGGTACGTATACACCCCTATGCCAGATGACCTATGACACCAAGTTTCGGTCCGATTCGATTCTTGGCTTGGCCACTATCGACTTCGGCATATGTCAAAAATTCTCAAGCTAGAATGTTTTGACCTTGAAATTTTGACCGTAATCATGGCCCTGGAACTCATGGCCTGGAGCATTTCGATTTTACACTTGTCATTTGTTCTTCTGGTACGTTCACACAGGTGAGCACATGGTCCATGGACCATTTCATTTAGGCAATAATTTGGTTCGCCCATACCATTTACTTGGTACTACTCCTTGGTAATCGTGACCCACGACCCTCCAGAAAAATCTTCCTCTGTACACCAACCTACCAAGTTTTGCCAAAAACAACCTCAGTATCTTGGGTTTTGTCACAAATTCAAATTTGTCACAAATCTTCAAAAAGATCTTTCAAGAGGTGTGGTGTTGACTGGGGTGTTGAACGCAGAACTGTAGTCGAATTTAGGCTGTGAGGAGACTTGACCCAATGCAGTGCAACCCTTTGCCTTGTTTCCACCAAGTTAGATCAATTAATCACCTAATCACGGTACTTTTGGCACGTTTTCCCGAACCCTGCCTTGAGGGGATGTAATAAAGGCATTGCTTCTGGCGACAAACATGAGTAAATACGACGGTGGCAATCTTGAGCCGTGGTGGCGGACATCATCATCCTCTCGCCGGTGACATTCTGATTTGCGGTGGCTACTTACGGATGCTGAGGGCTTGACTCGGAGCATCGCCGACGGCTGCGTTGCTTTTCCCCGCAGAAATTTACCAAGTGTTGTCGTATGCCTCGGAGGTTGCGATGTAGAAAAACCGGGTGTGATTTAGCTGATTTCTGCGGCTGCATAATCCGTCTTAAGATTGTATGAGTGTGGTGAAATTGCCCTAATCTGAATTGCTGAAAGGGTTTCTAATTCAGTTTGCCCGGGGCCTTTTAACCCTATCATGCCGTAGCAATTTCTTACCAGATGAGTAGAACAGTCGGGTGATGTTGCCCAGCAAACCCTTTGTTTCCCTGGAAAGACCAGTTCATGCAATATATTGGGCTACTTTCTTCAAAAGGGGCATTTGTACCCTTATTTCACATCTGCTCAGGGTTCATCAAGTACACATGTCCATTTGAGTGCTCTGAGCAATATTGCCTTCCACTTCAACCCTGATAATAACGGTTGTGGTCTGGGCGGGTTTGGTACATTTTGTATTATGTTACTCGCCATGGCATATATCATAAGAGCTCAGATATCAAGGGTGAGACTTTGGATTCTCATTGCTGGTGCACGATTTAGGAGGCACATATCCACTATTGTCTGTTTATCTGAGGATGAAGGCTGACTAGTCAATTTCAAGCTGGAGTTCGAACCAAAGTAGGCCTGACGTTGCTTGCCATATGTGACCCGGCACAACAAAATGAGTCGCACAGAAGAAGACCGAAGATAACACCAGACAACAGTTACAGAAATCCACAAAGTCAAATTTCACAATGGGCAGACAATCCTGAAATCAACAAACCGTTGGCGTCACCTTGGACATGTTGGGTATTCTTCTGTGCGCATTCCGACTCATTTTGTTGTGCCAGGCCACATGTGTCTTCATTAATGTCCATTGAGAGGAGCATTCGTCCACCTTTCCTTGTTCCTTAGAAATCATGTTCCTTGTTCCTTAGAAATCATAGGTTTGCTATGCTGGTCACTTGACAGTACCGGGATTCGAACCCACGTCTCCACATAAGACAGCTAAAGAAGAGCAGAGGCCTGGCCGATGCTTAGGCAGACGTGCTTTACTTCTCTATCCCCAGAGTCCAGCAGGTGGCATCTTCTTCAAAGTTATCTCACATCCTATGGTATCAATCGAAAAATATTTGAAGAAATGTTGTTCCAGTGAACCATCTGAAGAATATTCCTTCAAATTCTTTCCAATACATTTCCAAAGCTTTTAGAAAACTTCCAACAAAAGATACTGTCTGCTCAAACCTGGGGGCAGATGAGTTTACATGAAGTTTTATAAGGTCTTGGTTCAATTACTGTTTACACGTTTGAACAATTTCTGTGCATCTCCGTCAGTTGGTACACATTCTGTCTAACTGCCTTCTGCCGTGAAATCGACTCTTAACCCGATTCTGAAATTTACACGAGTAACCTATTTTTGTCGTTTTTGGTTCAATCTCTTTCTTCTCTGTTTTAACGTCTCCACTTTTTGGCGTTATCTGTGTTAAGTAGTGGCCAGCATTTAAATGATCAAACAAGAATTCTGGGTGAAGATGCTCCCCCAAATAAATGATTCAGGCGTGTATCCCGCATCTAGTTGTTCGATATTGGTTTTATTTACATGTTCTATCAAAATTTTGACAGCTCGTTGATTGTTCTTCGCTCAAGTGGCATATACCGCCTTTGAAGGGCACTTCACGGAATGTATCGTCACTTCGAAATAATGAACGCCGTCATAGGCGTCCAAATTTGCCTGCACACACAATGAATCTTTTACTACTTGCAGTGACACGAGGTACATTTTCGACTGCATGTCGATAATATAAGCACATGTGTCCTACGAAAGGAATTTCAATTTCGGGCAGGGATTGTCAATTTTAGTGTCCTGGGTGACACTGTTTTCACATGGGATGCACTGACACATTGTGTATTCATGATGTGTACTTAATAAACACTTTTATCATCAAGTGATATCTTGTATCATTTCAAAATGGCAAACTTTGAAATCTTGTATCAATCCTGTCAGTGTAAGCCTTTTCTCATTGATCTTGTTTGGGAAATGTGCCACTTTTTTGAGGCCAAGCATTTTGTCGTGTTTTTCTGCTGTTCATACATGTATATTTGACGAGATCATACTTGAGGCAAAACAATGGGTATCCTGAGTGGTAACTGGTATTTTGAACTTCATGGTTTAATCTGTCAGAATATCTCAATGGCAATTGCGCATTTTTGCTGTTTGGAATCTGTTGGTATTGAAATTGACTCATTGACTGTACAACATTTGAAGAATGAAAACAGCCTTCCTCGTTCTCAGTGCTGCAGGTGTGGGTCACATTGTATCGTGTCCATCTGCACAAACAGTCTCCCTGATTGCTGAATTCCCCGGCTCTGAACGTGACAGACACAATCTGATTCTCCTGCCATGGAGCTATGGGTGATACGGGACTGCATGGTACGGTTGCAAAACCTGGGAATCTAGAAGGATGTGATGCTCTTAACAGTCGTAAGAGGTCCTGGGTGTCTGCTGAAGTGGAGAGGCCAGTATCTTCTGCTTACCATGAGGGCTTAGAGTGCTGTGGCAGACCTACGATTCATGCTTTCCGAAATATTTCAAGGAGCACTTTGGGTTCCTGTCATACTGTCACAGTCATCCAAGTACCCCTATTATCCTGTATTCTCTGTTGGTTTTTTTAGCCATCGAGTGTGTGTTTAGAATTAAATAGTTCTCCAGTTGGCCGTTTGTGGTCTTCACATCTGTTCGAAGGCTCTCGACGAACGTATATGTCTGCGGATTGTATTTGTAGATGGTATCGAATACGACCGAAGTGTACTTCTTTATGTTTTCTATTTGATGACTGCATGTCAGTTTGTTGCCAAGCAGTCCACTAGCATTACATCACATGTTAGGATCTCAAACCTTTGCGGACCACGGACCTACCATTTTGTTTTTTCGTGTATCATCTTACCCACTCAAAATGAGTTGGAGATGTCCGTGTTACTTGTGTTCCGCTGTTTTTTTTTCTCGCGTATTCATATCAGTGAAATATAAACCCGATGATGTTGAAGCATTTCATCAGATATTATAGTACTTCAGTGGTTATGAAAAAAATGGCTGAACGGAAATATGCCAGTTGGTTCTTCTCAAAGCCTGCCAGCCAGTTGCTTGTCTGACTTAGATTTTTGGGTGTTAACCCTTCAGAGACTGACCCCTAAGGGTAGTTTAGCCTCACATCCAGCTCTGGTTTTCAGCACTCGCTCGCTTCATCATGGTGCAGTGGCGTCTCACTTCCAGGGTCTCTGCCAGAATTATTTTTGAGTACTATATTCTTCAAAATCAGCAAAAACCCCATGAAAATGGCCCTTTTCTGTTCCTTTAAGGGTACTAGCATAGTACCCTTACCCTCTGGCGGAAACACTGGCTTCTGTTTAGCCAGCTTGCTGGCAGGTGTACATATGTATGAGGCAATTCTGAATCCTCAAGATACAAAAGCCATGAAAGTGACAAAATTTAAGAATTAACATCTTGGATATCCTGGAACTAATAAGAATACAGCTGCCTTTTCTTGAATCCCCTCTAGGCCCCTTTTGTACACTGTCATTTAGTTGCAATAGTCACACCTGCTGTCTCTGTGTGTTACAATCCTGTGTCCTATAAGATAGGGCCTAAGCCTTTAAAAGGTGACAGTAAGTATGACCAAATCCTCCTTATCCCTTCTCCTCTTGTCAAAATATTTAGACTGGAGATGAATGACGCATATGGTTCCTTTTTGCTGCTGTTTTCTCTAAGTTAGCAGGTGGTCGTTGTCCAGAGAATTACACCAGGTGAAAATAGCTTTCGCTGTCTCTTGTAGCCTCTTGGCTTGGTCATCCTTTAAAGTTGGCTGCCATGTCAAGCTGATACTAGTCCCTGTGCATTTTGCACACAGATATGTACAAGGACAGTGATCAGTTCCCTGTGAAATACATGGAACTTGATGAAGCGATTATGAATCCACTTTCCCTGTCTTTTTTCCTAGCCACAGATCAGAGGTGGGGATCAGGGCCTCTTCACATCATGCTGATGAGCAACCCCTGGTGGGGGAGAGTGCCATCTACTGCTCATCTGTCACTAATACTGTAATTACACGCCCTCTTTTCACTACTTGAGTATCTTTTGGTGATTTGATTGACTGGTTGACTTTCACGAGGCAGGTGATGGTACATAGTCCTTTTGTCCATGGGGTTCATGTCTAATTAGGTAATTTGCCATGGTTTACTGACAACTACGTACGACAAAAGATCAATGCATAACGCATGCATGGGGTTATTGCCTTACATAGTCGTCAGTAATCCGTGGTGCAGGACCAAAATCACATCTTGTTAGTTTCTGGAAGTTCCAGTAGGGGCAGCACAGGCAATGCTTAAAGCATAATTAGTTCAAGTAACATCCACTAGAGGCAGCAAGTACTATACTGATATCACTGTGATGAATCTTTCTCTTTGCTTTTATTTCAAATGTGTCATGATTTGAGTGCTCTGAATGTGTGAAAAAAATTCAACTAAACTTGACTTCTTTTTTGTTGGCAAATGCGAGTTCTGTATGCAGGGAGAAATATTTTATTCAACGAACGTCGTTTTTTCGTATTTCATCGTGCAGGGACTGGATAATGGATGGATGCTCTATTTTTCTGGGGACTGTTTATTAATTATGAAACATCGAGCGTATAGAAAGCTGGAATTTTTATAAGCACAGGATGTAACCTGCACCTCATGACCCACTTTCGACCGCTTACTCTGTAATATTGTCGCCAAGATCATGATTTGTGTGCGGTTCCTGTACGCCGCCCTATGCTTCTCGCGTCGTGGCATTATCATGCGCCTGTCATGTTAAGGGCCTCGATTGTCATACATGTTACATGGACGCCTCTTATACCCTCTTGACACCCTTCATCCTAGAGTCGTACAGCTGAACAAATATGCCTAACGTTGACGCGGCAAAGCTTCCATCCCACTCCGCCATTAAATATGTAAATTTATATTTTGAACCTTGTAGTTTGTGTCAGAATAAACTTGTGAATGGTGCTCAATACGGCTGCGGCACACACTCGACCGTATGGTGCTCAATTCTCATCTCCGACTTTTGCAAACCTAATTTGACATGGCATGCTAATAGTAATTTTAAAATGCACAATTTGCTGAATATTTTTCTAACAAATATTTCATATGAACAGAGCAGATTTGTGTTTACGGTACTTAATGATTCCATGAGTTGTTCTAGGATTTGCATCTCAACAAATCAAATCATTTCGTCGGGTTTTAACATCCCCTCACCCTCGTATTTTCCTCCTCTTATTGTGAACTATTCATGGTGCTTCCGAACTCTCATGGAGAGCCACTGCTCTAACTATCCATTTCCACTTTCCCATGTTAATTTCAACGTAAGTAGGACATACACATTTGTACATCGCCTGTGCATTTGACACAGTTGTTTTCATTCAATACCAAACGAAATATAACCGTGTCTTGTTGCCACTACTAAAACCGTTTACTGAACTTCAACATAAACTTGACACTTTTTCACTTGTTTTATATTTGCATTGATTTGCGTTGGATGATCCGCGTTTATTATCCAAGATGGCTGCGCAATAGCATCTTGAGGGACTGAGATAAGATTTGAAGTGTGTTGAGTTGTCGATGTGCTTTGGTTTGCTGATTACTCAGCGTTTTTGTACCATTTGACGAGTGTTTTGTAATGTTTATTTCCTTTGTCAGAGACTGTATGTTATTCAGGCTTTTGGTTCATTCAATTCAGCGGCGGCACTGATTTCCTTTATGTGATAATGGGATCAGCTCCAACACCAAAAAGTCGCTGGTAGCGTTGTAAATTGGAAATGAATAATACACCCAGTAAAAAGTTCATTGAAATTGGAATTGTTGTAGTGCATGCTGGGAATCGAACCTTGATCTCTTGGTCTCGAGTCTGACATTCACAACTGTGCCACCAGTGCACATTCCACTGGAAATTCTCCAAAGAGTGTCACCTCACAACCAAATTTGCTCAGGAACCTTTCTGGGAAACTCGAGGAGCAGCTGATCCTTTCAGACCAGTTCAGAGTAAAAGGGAGCTTGAACAAGAATTGAACTGACGTCCTCTCAGATATGAGCCCAGCACTACTCTGCCACCCTGCTCCACACGAAGAAAAGTTTGACCCATCATTTCTGAAGTTGGTACTGCTTGCAGGATCCAAGTAAAGGTTGAAAGGAACAAATGTGTCTACATCAACTTTGAGATCAAAATGATATCACATCTGATGATGCTGACACTACATCTCTTGAGATCTTTAATAATCATATCAGAGAATTAATCATGCCATCTGTTTATTTGAACATGTTTTGTTTCTGCAGAATAAACAATCCCAACGTGACTGGATTCTAATATGTATGACAATTTTGGCACTTATTTAGCCATGGAGTGCTATAGTAATATGCATTTAGTGGAGCAGATCTTGTAATTAAATGTCTGTGAGTGTGTATCAGTTGTCTTAAGTGGTGTGGTCGATCGCCAAAAGTGGCTCATCTCTCAGTCTTGGTGTTAAATGAAGAATTTCTCTGCTGTTGGATTGCATCTTGTGAGTCAAGTACCAAAACGAATGTTTCCATGCGGAAAATTGCTATTAAATCGTGATATTATGTGTTCTGTCAATGTTTATTGCAAGTTTTAAAGATTGACACCCTACTAATTCTGGCACAACCAATTTGCAATGCATAGCATCTAATCAACGACCAATCACAGCTGAATAGTGTAAAAATACCCACACGGTGACCAAAAAAACATTGGCAAAGATCCTTGGGTTCTGTTTGCGTGACCAAAACGATTGTTTCAGTGCGGAAAATTGCTATTAAATCACGACATTATGTGTTGTGTCAATGTTTATTGCAAGTGACCTCTGATGGATGCTGTTTTCTTTTCTGGCGTAGGAGGAAACAGGGGCCCTGGCAAAACTCCTGTTGTTATGTGTCAGTGAGAGTCTCCTTGTCACATGCATTGGGAAATGAACCCACACCCTCCGCAGAGATGGTGAATGGATGTTGACACTATACCACTCTGACTGCCCTCAATCCTATTCAGGAGCACTGAGACAACAATGGTGGCGACTCTGCTACTCTCTTTACTTGAAAGAGCTGCGACTGATAGATCTTCTATCAGCTGAAAGATTTTGCCCTGGTAGCTGCTGCCACCTGTCAGCTACCTGAGAACTAAATCAGTTCTTGCATTGCTAGATATTAAAGTGGTGTCTTATTCATCGTGTGGTGGTTTGGGTGGCGATGTGATATACATGTATTTATCAGCAATGTAGAAATTTTTGAAAAAAGCATTGATTTTGCCAACAAGGTCAACATGCTGGCATCAGGAAGCTGTTCAACTTCTCTGCTGCCAGGGTTTGGGGCACATCCTCCATTTCGTGTGAATTTCTGGAATGTCACCTGTCAAAACCATGTCGTCTGCCACTTATCTTTGATGTGAAAATGGAAGGGAGTTCAATCTGCATCGGCATATTTCAGGGAAGACTAGTAAATGATGGTCGAGTGAGGGAGGTAACGGAAAGTCCTCAGAGATGGCTGGTGTAATGACAAACCCGGTGCTGTGTCTTGTTTGATCTGCCCGAGGTTTATGACTTAACTCATGGCCGTAGCTAGCCTAGGGACAACTGAAATTTTGGTCTCTTTAAAAAAGCTTGCTTGCTGTTGTTCAACATTGTGAGATGAGGCCCTGCCACTCCTGCGTGTTCATCAGAACTCTGTCTAGAACTCCCACTTAGGAACCACCATACAAGACAAACGTGCACCTCAACAGTTGACCCAACGCGTCATCAATAAACCACACCAGCATGGCTTCAGCCACCGTATCCTATACCAGATGACAAAACCGATAATATTGTAACATTATTCGTCCATTATTGTCGCCTCTTGTCCTTTTAATCGGCACCCTTGCTCTCCGACGTTGATCTGAAGCCACACATCTAATCGAAATCATCTCCTGCATATTTCATCCCGCGACTCGCAGAATATCGCCAGAGGGGAGAGGTTAAATTTACACTATTAATGGGTATATAGTTTGGTTCAGTAGTAAGTCATAAATCCAATGGCAGGCAATCAGAGTTATTGACTTGGAAGAGGTTCGGAGATATGGCCTGGGGGTGTGCAGCAGAACCTTGCCATAAGTTGTGAATATAATGAAATACCCGATGAGATTAGTCTGTCTGTGTCAGGCGTATGGCTTCCACGGGCGGAGACAGCTCTGCTCGCTCCGACCCGGGGGTCTTGGTGACATCTCTCGGACATTTTTTTTGAAGATGACAGCTTTTGTAAGATATGCGGCAAAATGTTGGTCACCCTGAGGGGTGGGGAGTTGTGATATTGTGCTATGGAGTTCTTTCTCATGAGTGTCAGTGTTTAGCCCAAAAGTGCTTTGGCTGGTCATCCGGCTCAGTACAGGTAAGCGACATAATATGTCATGCAGGAGGAAACCAGAGCTAGGCCTAACTACTTGACCTGACCTCAGTAGCTCAACCTGGAGAATGAAACATTGAATCCAGGGCTACAATTTGCATTATTGGTTCTCATGGTATAAATACATGTATTTTCAAGTATTATTGTGATTCATGATGCTGAACTGTTCAATTTTGACTGATATTCGGCAAAAACCCAAGAATGCTTCAGATTCCACCTCGTAACATATTTGGTTTGTGTTGTAATACTAACATATATCATCAATGCCCAGATCCTCTCAGAACCCTCCACACTATAGGTGGAATTCTGTTGGACATGTTTTCTAGCCCCCTTCAAGGTCCTAAAGCCTGGCTAAGTGTTACCCCTCCACCATGATCTCCCACTAGTGGGTGGAGTCTAGTGTTTGGAATCTCTCCCCTTGAGATGGTGTGTCTTCCCTCGTTCCTATACGGCTTCAGCTCGTCCAGCGTTCATCACCGTATTATCTTCATCCTTACCGTCAATATTAGCAGCTCGTCGCTCTGTCTCTAGCGGTATCAGTTAACCTCCACCCGTACCCATCATTCTTAGTAATTGTGCCAATATGCAAAGGGGCACTGCCTTTATTTCGTGTTTTGTTTACAGAGGCATTGTGGAGAAATATAATGTTCCCATTGGAGAAGTTAATATCATACCATAGCCATCTCAAGTGGGCTCTCTGACCCCACGATTTCATTACGGCCATGATTATTATAGCCGAGAGCATTTTTGTAAATATTTGGAAGTGTGAAATGTTTGGAATGGGCTTCCCCTTCACACAATCCTACCGATTCCTATTCATTTTAATCGCTGCTAATGTGTCGGAATATTTTTTGCATGAATCTGATGGTTTTGCATTGGAGGAAATGTGGACACGTCAGCTGGAACCTCAATGGCTGCAGTGAATCCTGTTTTGGCTCAGGTTAAGCAGATCGCATGTTCTTCAAGAACACAGCTAGGCGTGACTATTCCCTGTTCCAAATTGCTGATGTGGCAAGCTTTCCACTGGCTTTATTCATTCTCGACCAATGTCTCCAGAGTGATCAATAAATTCCATCATAATTTAGATGCTAGAAATCATTATTTTCCCAATAAACGTGGCGCCACGAAAAATTCTTTGATAAAGTTGAAATGTGAGTTGAGAGGCCTTCATATTGGCCATTTTGAAGAACATAATCATTTTTAAAACATTTTGCCAAAATTAAGAAGAATATTCTGATGATTCTGTGTTTTTTTTGTGGCCATGAAGATTGCAGAAAGATTATGACCCGCATGATGAAAGTTTATGAAAATGGTGTGGAAATTGTTGAGAATTACCGGTACTGAAGAATCTGGTGCCCTAAGAAATTGGAACAGAGATTAAACGAATTTTCATGATAAAACCATCAAAGGGAATTAAAACACCAAAGAATAATATTCAGTTTCTGTCATGACTAATAACCACACTGACCATTGTGTGATCTATTGAAATGAATTACCCTGTTTTAATGTCAATAAAATGAATAAAAAAGCATTGTTAGAAATCAATTATCTATTATGGTTGGGGTCTCATCTGGTTGTTTTCTGATAAACGTTTCATATCCCAGTCTCTATTTACCAACGAAATACATTTAATAACGGCCGATGGGGCCCATTAATGAAACGGGATACCTGTAGCTATTCGCGTCCAAATATTACAAACGGACGACATTATTGTGTATAAATGCGGCGAATAAAAGACTCAGCTGCCAGTATCGGTGATAACTTTCACCGCCAATATCCTGATTACTCTAAAAGGTGTGTTCAGTCCCGCCTGCCTCGCGCGAATGCCTTCCTGTCTTTTCTTGTCGTATAACGCCGATCTCGTCTTTCTGTTGACACCAATATCTATTAGGGAACTCGAGATGAGTTCGACTCATTATAAAGGGATAAGGCGTTAAGATTCGTCCAATCAATATGCGAAACAGCCTTTTCTAAATTTGTGCCGTGTAGCGCCAGTGTCACTATGTACACTCGGCACGGAAATTCGTTCGACGGTTGGCCTTGTCATGGGAAAGAAGGGGGTTGGTTGCATACATGTCAATCTGTCTTTAAAGCCAAGATCATTGGTGGGAATCGTGGCTGTAGTTTGTCGTCTGGTTCTTGAGATAGACCACTACTATGACTGTAGGCTTGCCATGTAGGCATTGTAGGCTTTCAGTGCCTGTCTTTGCTGCCAACTCACTCGAGGCAGATAGGTCGGGCAAAGACAGGAACCAGTCTTGCGATCCTCCATATCTGTCTAAGGGTCCCACATTGTTGCTGCTCTCCTAAAATCAAGGGAAGGGGAGCGACTGAAGGTCGGTTCTTGTCTACACCACAAATTGCTTGAGAAGCATCTACCTTTAAACTATCACTTAATGCACACCTACAATTATACTAATTGAAAAATGAAATCCACTTAATTGTCGACGAAGATGATCTTCCAGCCGGTGGTGAAACGCCAGAGGCTTCATGTTCTTCCACAAGCTGCGTCTTTACTCCCTGGTGGGAACACGTGCCTGTGAGGAGATTTATGGGGTGGTAGGAAACAGGTTGTGCAGGTGCAATGTCGGTGTGAGCGGTATGTTGGAGAAAAGATTCAGACATTGGATGATGAAAATGTACATGCGATTTGAAAGCTGAAGTAAAAAATATGGAATGCAGAGCTGGTTCCTGAATACCACATAACGATCAGGGCCCATATTGCTAGCTTTGGTTCCTCTCAGCGGAAGCGGCTAACAAAAGATGCTTGGGATAATAATGCCTCAGTTGATCTTGTTCAGTGAATACCTAAATAACTAACATTTGGTGTAAAAACAGCTCATAATGTTGTTTTCAGGGGTGAAGTGTCATGTCAATGGACACAAACAAACAGGTTGGATTCATATACACAGAGCTTGAACTAGAAGGACCAAAGCGTTGCATCCATCCCAGGGTCTATAATTGACGTGTGGTTTGTGTTTGATACTAGTTCGAGTGTCTCTCTTTTCCTCTCAACTCCCTTTCAAATCCAGCGATGCTGCTATTCAGTTCTTTTACAAGGGAACAAACGAGAGTTGGTTCCAACTGTTGGGAAAGCACTCGTCGCTTAAGATTTTTACTCCCACAGAACATTAGAGATTTCCAAAAACCGAGCTCTAAGTCAACAACGCATGAACTGGGTCCGATAGGATTGCAAAGATAGTGAGGAAGATGTAGAAAAAGATGGTTGTAAGTCTGCGGCACGCAGGCAGGAGAAATGTGTATTGTTGAGGGAAGTGTTTGATAAGGGCTTGAAATGGTGGTAGAAGACCCTATGAGATGTCTGGAGCGGTGGTTGAGCGCTGCAGATACCTACTCTAAGACCATCAAGAGGTATCAAGCATCACTGTGGAGTGTTGACACAGGTTTCGTTATCTCTTTTGGCTGCAGGTTCAGCTTTGCCTCAAGGAGAACGATCTCCTAGTTCAATCTCGGGGAATCACTGTACCACCCTCATTATTTTGTCCCTGTTTTGAGAGCAATTTGAGGCCCTTGTTTCTGTCATCAGTGCCTATTAACCCTTGATTTCCCTTCGTAATTAATACTTCATGCAGGAGGAAGTGTCCTTTCAATGACACTATTTCAAGATGGCTGCCTCGTTGGCCATATTGTATTAATGACATTATTTCAAGATGGCTGCCATGGCAGCCATATTGTGTTTCATTTCTGTTGATTTCGGTATTGGGGTGATGATTTGGAATTCTTTGCAATGAAGGATAATGTTGTTCTTGGCCATCCATGTGCATGAAGTTGAACCCATGACATCCTCATTTTCAGGATGACACTAATCTACAAAAAAATACCCTCAGCAGATGACTATCAACCTTGGAATCTTCCCCCGAGAAAAAAATGTCATGAAAGGTTAAAGGGTTGATGAAGTCAATAATCACGGAGCAGATTGTCGACATGCCTGCTGAGCATCAAATGTCACACTCAGTTGTAACATTTCATTGTCTCTAACTAAAAATGGCTTCATCACC
>NMRB01001341.1:32031-53933 GCA_002633025.1 Notospermus geniculatus
GTACAGTCAGACTTTGTTAATCCGAACTGCGTTAATCCGGAAACCTCGCCATCCGAACATCGGTACGTTGGGGACAAATTTCCTCCATGCATTTTCCCCCTCTTATCCGGAAACCCCGCTATCCGGATCCGGACAGTGTTATTGCGGAACAAAAGTGCAAATTCCCTTTAAAATTGTCCGTATAATCCGGACTAAGTTAGGCCTTTTCAACCGACCAACCGAACTACCCAAGCCTCGCCGTCCGTCGGCGTGGGTCAACCTGCCAAACGAAGTGCGAATTGCCGGTAGGCCTAATCGCAAACGGCCCCGAGAAAATTAGCCAGCTTGTTGATACAAGTAGGTCTAATTACAATTGATGGTTAAGAACTGCTAACACCTGATTAATTAGTGTGCTGTTCATCCTTTGTCACAGTCTGCCGTCATGGCCGTAGGCCTAACAAACTCAAGCAGACATTGTTGACACGTGACCTGCCGGCATGGTCGATGCTGATCAGTTCGCGATCATGAGGTACCACAGCAACAATTAAAGACTTCGTTTCTGGAACAGCATCCGAACCTTCCCAATGTATCCGAACATCTTCATGCAACTTTGGCTGTACAACAAACGCTTAATTCATTCCGGAGACAGTACCTGGTGCAGCACACGCTGGAGGATTTCTTCAAGAAATAGGCCTAGATCGACGGTATCGGTACATCATGAGGCCGATTGAGCGCCATCTGTCTGAAAATTCACGCATGATGCTGTGATGTGAACTGCCTGACTACTTTGCCGTTGGCACTGTCCCAAAAGATTTCGTCTCGTGTCGGGGTCCCGTTGTGTATTTTTATCATAACTGCGCATTATTTTTGATACTAATCGGTTGTAACAATAAAATATTTTTATTATTTCTCTTTTGTTTGTTAACTTTATTTCTAATCTGGCTACACCGGTAAGTTTGGTTAGGCCTTCCATCAGCTTGGCGATCGTCGAGTCGATCATCCGTCGTCATGGTGACCCAATTTCACTCCGGTCAATGTCGAATTCGGTAATCCGGAAACTTCGCTAATCCGAACTTGGAACCCAGGAACAAACAGGTTCGGACTAACGAGGTCTGACTGTACTTCCTATCAACACTTAGGTCATTTCATTTGAAATTTTTTGTGCCATCATCATGGTCATGATGGTTAGGATGTGATTGTTTACCTTACCAAATTCAAAACCCTCTGTCCCAGAATACGGTAAGCTCACCTGGGTCATCAACTGATTGAGGCCCTATAGCGAGGTGTATGATCTTCAAATAGACAACTTTTATTTCATAAATCTCTTATGTCATTTTTCATGAGCATGAGGTGAGCATATGGTCCCTGGCCATTTTTGAATGGATAAGGGCGATGTTGCAGGCCTAATTGATGTAGTGATGTAGACATGGCAGAAGCTGTTGCATCGATGAAGGGGCTGCTGTGTTGCTGCCTAATGTAGACAACATGAGGAGGGCCTTTCCGGGGGACGAATGCTTTGGGGACGAGTATTCTGCAGGAACATATTTTCCTCGGGGATGAATTATCCGGGACTAATTTTCTGGGGAAGAATTTTCCTGTAACCATCCGGGTACTCTGTAGAACACCGACTTCATGTATAAAGGCCTAGTCAGCTAATGAAACCGATGGGCATACCAGCTATCAGTTTAGTATTTTGTCTGGCCATCATTCCACCTGCGAGCATTGCATGTCTATTGTTTGCGGCATGAGCCACTGTCCCGATTAATTTCCACACTGAGGTTTCGCAGCCTCAAAAACAAAGTGAAATGCGATACGTGTATACCCGGTAGTCATAAAATTGGTAACCAGTGGGAAAACCCCCAGAAAGGACGGGGTAGGATAGAGATGGCCCTAGATGGCCTTCATGTATTACACGGCACGCAGTGAAAGTGCTGTACAAATCTGTAAAAGTTGAATTCAGAACGATCTCAAAATTATCCGTTATCTTGGCCTCACTTCGTTACTCGCCCTTTGCTTGCTCCAGTTATATACCTGCGTTGTGTTTGTGTACTTTGACTTGTATCTCTCAGATGAGATTCGCCAGCTGTCATCTTGGATCTCTATCGTGATACCGACGCATGTTTGCTTGAATTGTTCTTGGGATGCAAATAAGGGCGTTGTAGTCCTGGATCTTTAAATTGAAAATGCGCGCGAAAATTTCACGCCGAAAAATCGATCACGCCGGTGTATTTCTATTGAGACTTTTCTCAAGCAATAAAACATGGTCATGGAAATGCCTCGATATAAATGCATGTACACCAGATCAACTTGTCGGCGTGAGGGTGCACGAAAATGCTTCAATGGATGGAAAGCTAGCTCCTCCGAACCGTGGATGTATAAAATCTTATTTTATACATGTACCTCCACGTACATGGAAGAATAAAATCGTATTTTATACCTCCATGTACGAACAGATGAAGTGCCAGTGCTCATGCATGTCTTGGGGAATTTACTGGCATTGCACTCAGTCGAAAAGATTGCGGCTTGCAAATCTCATCTATACCAACAGCAATGCACCTTTATCCTACTCAAATTCTTGCTTTTGTATTCGTTTCAATGTGAAGCAGGTGAAGGAGTTTAGAAAGAAATTCATCTCGCCTATTGCACATGTACATGTTGCTTGTGTTTTATGTTTCCCACAACGACACCTATTCAGAACCACCTCTTTGGGAGATACATGTAATTTAATCGATTTTTTTCAAGATTGTGAGAAAGATTTTATAATAGAAGCCCCTTCAAAAAAACATAAGTGTAATGCTGCTTAGAACATATTGAAGCTGGTGGCGCAGAGAGCGGTTGTACCATTTTGACGTTTCATCCCAGTTGCTTGTTAATCTATTGTTTTTGAGGGTAAACACACCCTACAACCAACATGTATATGTACATGTAAAACCGACCTTCTTCCACTCTTTCAGAGCCTCATTTCTAGGTTTTGTCGTTTCTTTCTCGGAGATAATGGTCTGCACTCTAATACTGGGTTTTGCTGTGTGGCAACCTGAGGTCTGGCAGTTCAATTTTCTGTACATAGTTGGCATAATTGAGGCAGTGATTTTCACAGGGATATGCATGTTTGTTACATTGGTTACGGTAAGCAGAGTGGCTTCGGGTGTCGGTATTTCTAGTCCAGTACTGAATTGCTCACTGTCATCTCATACTAACCACTTAATGCTGCTGTGCACAGCTCTCTTTGTTGAATGTCTAATTTGCCTCTACCACCTCCTAACCACCTCACTGTCGTAAAATTCACACTAATGCTCTAGTATTAAATTAGACCATTGAAATTATTGGCTGCACAGTCGATCTCGAGGACCTCCTGTTGGAAATGAGTGGGACAAAACTGGAAAGCCACGGATCCAGAATGAGGAAAGATGGCTGGAATGCTCTCCCCACTCAACGTGGAGCACACGTTGCCCCTACTAATAAGCTCAAGAGGCTAGTGGACGCCTCGAGCCAGGGTCTGGCGCCGGGCCCTAACACTAACAGATCAGGGCAAGCCATGGTGGGTCAAAACAGAAAACGCAAAAGCAAGGAAAAGCCTGGCAAGAGCAGGCAAAGCCCTGCTGGAGTGGAGGAATCTGCGAAAATCCCTAGGACTCTGGAGAGTAAAAGCCAACAGCTGATTTGGTCGTCTTGCGGACTGAGACTGGGAGAAGCATTTGCCCCATCAGTAATGTTGGTGATAGATTGCCTGGAAACCATTGGCACCCACCAGTGGATACGCCAGGTCATAGGGTGGCTAGTCCCAGAATGAGCCAGTATATTGGTTATCCACAAAGGCTCTCGAGTAGTAAAACGTGACCTGTTCCGATACGAAAGAAGCCTTCTGCTGGGGGATTCACTGTCACCCATCTTTTCCTGTCTTTCCATGGCTCCCCTATCACACCCGATCGATAGATGTGTCCCTCGCAGTGTCCCTCGGGGAATCCCTTACCTGAAGTGAGGATCCCTTCGTCTCCAGCGCCTGCGAAGACATCAGTTACGCCTCGAACAGCACATAACCCTCCCCCCTGAATGCCCTGCAAGGCAAGTGGGTCTGTCCGTGGTGAAGCAGAAGCGTGCATTGCTGCAGCTTCAACAATTAATACGGGAGAAGTCCATACGTGGGCGGTTCCAAAGATTCGATCTAAGTACATGGGCCTATGATTGGATTAAGGTGGGGAACCTACATGTACAGTCGGAGACCGCTGCGGTCATAAGATGCGACGACAATGATGAAGGGGTATCGTGGCCAAGTACTCCATCAACAGGTCGACTCCACGTGCAGATTATGCAGGAAAGCAGTTGAAATCTTAGGTCACGTATTGGTGGGCTGCGAAGGGAGCCATTGGCCCACGTACAACACACACCACGACGATGCGGTAACTAAGCGCCGTATTGCAGTCAGTACTGACAGGAGCAGAGGCTCTCTCTGCTGCTGCGTGTGGCCAGAACTTCGACGGTAAACAGGTCGAGGTACGATGGGACCCAATAGCAACTACGAACAGGAATATTCCCCACAGGAGACCAGACCTGATCCTGACAGATAAAAGGGATAAACAGATCCACCTTGTCGTGATCATGGTCTGCTCGGACACTGCAGTCTCCAAAAGGGCAGATGGGAAACGTCAAAATTACCAAGCTCCAGCAACTGACCTTGCCGCAACCACCAGGATTTTGTGTCAACGTTGTACCTATCGCTGTGGGGATGCTCGGCATCTGTAGGAGGTCAAGGGGCTAGGCAGTCTAGTAAAGTGTGAAGGCACTTTTCTGAGGGAGGTCCAAAGGGCGGCCATCTTCGGCACAGCCCTAACGATCAAGCGCCCTCTCGTTCGATGAGTTTCAGCAACTAGACCACCAATCGCCAAGGCCAGACACTGCAAGACATGAAGACTCAGCAGAGTTGCAAAAGTGCAACAAAACTGCATGCATGGCAAGCGACAAGAGTCTCAGTGACCGTCTCTCGCCCATAGCGTATACCTCCGTTGCATGACCTGGGTGGCACAGGACCTCCGGCGCACAAAAGGCCCCCATAAGGAACCCCCAGAGACGAAACTGGTATAAGGGATTGTCCATGTAGCTGGGTTGGAGCTCCCAAATCTTAGATTAATCTGTAGCCAAACAAAACTACTGATTCCAATGCATTGCCCTTTAGAAAATATTAGCCAAACTGCAGCCAAAAAGCATGACAATTAGCCATTGGCGAAATGGCGAATGGGTAGTGCAATCGCGGATGTAGATGTAGTATCGCATCCCTCTAAAATTAAATCAGCCTTCGGTGTGGTGTTTGTAGTGTGCATACTAATTGTAGACCTTCTGTTCATGATCTACATGTATCATTTTCTTCTTTGAATTCACACATTTCCCAAATCAGGAAACCTTCAAATTAAAAAAAACCCAAACGTCTAGTGTCATCCTCTGATATTTTTGCACTTCAATAAGCTCATACATACCTTGAAATACCATCAAGTCTTGATATTGAAACAAATTTTTCAATATGAAAGGCAATATACCGGTACAGGTGTGAAGGAAAGAATGTCCTAGGAAAAACTGTCCTTGGAACAAAAGATCCTATTGTTACTTTCTAATCTCTGACAATTGGTTTCTATAGCCATGCCGCTTATTCCGTCATTCAACAATAGAAGTGGACACGTTTTACAGGGGGACACTTTTTACTGCTACACCGCTAATCCCCTAATTTGTCCTTTGAAAATAAAGGGTGTATGACATTGGGGAGGTTGGGGTAGAGTTTTCGCATAGCCCCCGAAAAGCCAACGCCAAACCCATTGTTCGATGCCAGGAACAGAGTACCGAACAAAAGGATAGACGATTGTGTTGGCCTTTCAGGGGCTTCCTGAGTCCCCGACTCCCAACTCCAGAAATTTCTCTTTTGTGAACTACGTCATCAAATACAAGAGTTATACCAAAGCAAAATGCTCTCCGACTTGAAAAATCTGATTTCAGGGTACTCGTCGTCAGAGTCCGAATAGATCTTAACCTCACAATTAAAAGGAATCTAAAGGCCCGGCTTTTTCAGGGAATGATTTATTATTGCAGTTCCCCCATTCTCTTTCAGGTTATTAATGCCGTAAAGAACCTCACAACGAATGAACGAATCAACCGGAAACGTTACAATTACCTAAAGGACGCCCAGGGAAAATTCTTTAATCCCTTTGACCGTGGTGTAAAAAATAACCTCCAAGAATTCTTCCATATCAAACGACCGTTGTCAGAGGAAGAGGTTGAATTTATGAATGTCAAAGTTGTTTAAAAGACAATGGCAAATGAGTCAAGTATTTCTGCATCATCATATTATTGTTTTAAATGGTGGTGAAGTTTTTTTGAGATCGGGACGGTTGCACTTTGTAAAGTCAAGTCAGTCATATTGAAAGATAATGGGATTCTCTTGCAATGAATTCTTTTAGGCCGTGTGGACACTGCAAGCGAAATGGCGAAGCAAATACTCTGGAAGCATTGGGCTGTACGAACTGAGAACGATCAGCGGTGACCACTCTCAGTTTGTACACGCCAATGCTTGCAGAGTATTTAAATGTTTTCGCCACATCGCTTGGCGAAATTTGCTTCTCTTCGTTCGCCATTTCGCTTGCAGTGTGCATGCGGTCTTACACACGGTTGCTGGACACACATTAGTTTGGAACTAAAGTTCATATAGAATCTGCCCTGGCAATAATGATACATGTACTTCCAATACATGTCCGTCATTGTAATGATCTTGTCTCACAATAAAAAATCACTAGTCACTTTTACTCCAAAAGCAGTCAAATCGTTTTCTCCACCATATTCTCTAGTCTGAAAAAGATCTACATGTAAGAACTAGATATGGTTCGGTGTTCGAGCAAGTAGACATTTGCTACAAGTTCAATAAAATGTTATGCTGTGCAGTGAACATGCCATGAAGCTAGTTTTGTCACCAGTATTTGGGACTGCCATACACTGTAGTGTATTTTTACTACCGAACATGCATTTCAGGCACACGTGCAGTTTTGATTCAAAATATTGCTTGGTCCTGTAACAACCTAAACCTCTTCGACAGGAGAAAGTCTGTGTGGACTGTATGTTTGTTCGGGACCTTATGCTTCTGTCTTTTTGATCATCATCATGCTAAGTGATTGTGACATGTAATTGGCTTTCGTTATGAGAGATCATTCATAAGCCTTGTTTAAAGCCTTCATAAGCCTTGTTTACACTACATAAAAGTCTGGGCTCAGCACGGGCTTTTTGCGTTTACACCTATGAATCGCCGTGTCTAAATAAAGCCCGGGCTTTTAAAACCCATACATGCCGCATACATGCTCAAGAAGCCCGGGCTTATTTCAGACCCGGGCTTCGAAAAGTCCGGGCTTTTTCAGACAGGTGTAACCAAGGCTATAGTGTTAATATTTGACGTAATTTACAGGTACGTGTATGCCGTACATGTACATTGAATATTTTATCATAGTGCATGGCTGAAATGATCTTGAATGGATATTATGGATTAATTTTTACAGGAATGGAGGCCCCTTTTGAGTTAGGTGAAGTGTAAGCTTTGATATTCGGCTTACGTGTTCCATTGACTGGGAATCATGTTGACAAAGAATCATGTTAGAAAATATCTGTTAAGCCTGTATGCAATGTACATGTCATCATACAGGAACCCTGATTGCTTCAATGATTGTTGTTATGAAGTGGGTGGTTTTAGGATGTTTCAATTCGAGACATCAGTCATCATATTGATCATGTGTATTCTTGTTGCCATGTCTGCTTAGACAGTAGACCGGAGTGTATCGGTAAAAATTATACAAATAATCAGTTTTTAATGTACGTGCAAATTCATAAAATTCATAATTTACTAACAGAAACTGACGTTACATGTAGGTGGTTCACATTACAGTACTACCTCAACCCCGAGCTGGTCATTTGAAACTACAATTGGCTTTGTCTGTAAGACTCCGTCTGATCTCATTAGCTTTTAACACTTACATGGGGTGATTAAAAAATGTTCCGAAATTTAAGGGTTAATAAATGTCTTTACAATTAATGTATGACATTGCCACTTGGCAGGAACCAAGAAACAGACAATCTGAGGTAATTTTCAAAATCTCATTCATCTAGCTAGCAAACTTCCTAAATTATGACAAAAAGTCAATGCAATATCCAGCACAGTAAGTGCACCTGCAAATGATAGAGTCATGCCAATCAAATATATCATAAAATATATAAAACA
Organism: Notospermus geniculatus; assembly: GCA_002633025.1. NCBI lineage: Eukaryota > Metazoa > Nemertea > Pilidiophora > Heteronemertea > Lineidae > Notospermus > Notospermus geniculatus. The sequence goes on from NMRB01001341.1 coordinate 40,250, forward strand.
AGTAGAATTAGAAATATCTTTTACAAACAAAACTGTTGACACCTTTTCTGAAAAGTGGGACCCAATCTTAGAATTTCTTTGACAATCGATGTAATCAATTACAGAGTGATGAGCTAAGGGGGATAGACCTGGGGGGGGGGGGGTTGAAAGAAAGAGGGGGGAGTCATGCCAATCAAATGTCGTCTGGGGGGCACCCGTCTCTACCTTGGTGGCGGTATAGCGTGTTTTTCTGCTGCTCGTGAAATTCTACATCATGCCATGGCAAAACCAAAATTGTGTTAATCAGTTGAATTGGGAATTTTGCTTGTTTTACAATAAGATGTTTTTCAGCGCTGCAGACAAGTTTCTCCACACAGCACGATTTGATTAAGTTAATCAAATAGTGTTTTGTGGGAAAAGGGTGGTCAGGGGTACGTATCGTACGGGAGGGGGCAGGGCACGTATCACACGAGAATTCAGAAAGGATAGCATCATGGAAAAAGCGTGGGAGGGCCGTTTTTCAACAAAATGGAGGGCCACCACAATCTATCACCTCTTTAAATGACTTTTTAAAATTTACTTTGGATATTGCCTTTTTAGCTTGCCTGTGATGAGCTGTTACGATGGTGCAGCGTCCGTTGTCATCCATTAGCGGTGAGGGCACGTTTTGTAACCACCGGGGCTATTGATCTGAAACATGGTACATAAATGTGAAGTCCAATTCTCTTGCTCAATTCTCAACTCCAAATAACCACAGACATACCTCCATTTCTTCTATATTTCTACTTTATTCTTTCTTACAACTTGATTGTCTATATTATTGATTCAGCTACACACCCCCACCTATCACCACAACACTGACTCATTCATGCCTCACCGGGATGGTCCAGTCACCTGACAAGTCCCCATTTCCTGACAGAGCGCTAGGAGCGGGGCAACACACAAGCGACGTACAAGCAAATCAAGTCAGAGCGACCAGCTCCCCAACTCCCGACAGAGCGCTTGGATGGGTAGGGGCTTAATCCTGGTTTCGAACGTATTCAATAATACCAAGGGCAACTTCCTTCATCGCTTCCCGGCTCTAGTGGAAACGGTCCTTGTCGAAAGCTGGGCGTGACTGGATCTCTGGATGGTGGATCAGCCGGAATCCCACTCTCTCCATCATGGCCGAGAACCGCCTCACATTCTGGCACTCCTTCTCTCTATCCATCAGCTGCGGGGACAAGGGGGTACCAGATGGTATAATCTGGCCATAGCAAAATGGCTTGTCAGCCAGCGGTATATGGCCTCCATGTCCTCTTCTGGCTCACCGTAGTTCTTCCAATGGTTAAGGCCATGATTGAGTACAATATCGCTTACATCCAACAGCGGCTGCACTGTTTCGAGTAATACACGGAGGTCATCTGCCCTCTGCCCTGAGTACGCCGTGGGGAACAGCCGTTCCGTGGGTTTCAGGTTCCCGAACATGGAATCCGCCAACAAGAGGAGTGGCCTCCTATTGATCCCTTTGAATCTACGTACTTTGGTCATTACACGATGTGCAAAATGCCTTCTGTCCTTCAGTTCCTGCCGACCCACACGGCGCGCACGTAAGAATACTTCCAAGTCTGCCAAGGTTTGCATCAGCTCTTTTTCGCTTATCCTCCATGAAGGCCTCATCCGGTATTCAAAGCGCTTCAGTGCTTGGATCACTGATGATGTCACGGCAATATTATAGATGAATCAAACACCTTCTGGCACTCCGCCACGACACCAGCAGTCAGCTTTGGATTGAACATAACCCGCGCCTTCGTCCTTAGCCGTTTCAACAAGATGCCATAGATTTCTTCAGTTAGCACCTTCTTGGATTGCCTGCTTGGCCTGATCATCTTCCCTTGCTTCCTGAGGCTCCTTGTCTCATGCTTGATAGACCTTCTGGTTGTTGAGGTGCACCACTTTGTGACGCCGATTGTGTCCACACACCCGCCGGATCTTATAATTGACCTCTGACAACCTCTCCACAACTTCAAAAGGTCCATCCCAGCACCTGTGAAACTTGGAAACTTCTTTTGGTTTCACATGGTGGTTTCGGAGCAACACCAAGTCTCCTGGCTTAAATAATGTAGACGTGGTCTTCTGGTCATACTGTGTTCTTTGCCGTCTTTGCGCGAGTTTCAGGTTCCAGCGGGCCCTCCTGTACGCGGCCTCAATTTGGTTACGGAGGCTCTTGACTTGCTTGGTGGACTCAACTGGTTCCATCTCTGGAGCACCAATAACCAGGTCCAGGGGTATCGTCATCTCCTCCCCAAGCGTCATACAGTAGTGTGTCTCCTGGTTTGAAGCCTGAATGCTGCTGCGAAATGCCATCAGGGTGGAGGCAATATGCTCGTCCCAGTCCAACCCTTCGCTGTCCTTAACAATCATCAGCATGTCTTTCAGCGTGCCATCGTGAAGTTTTCGACTTGTCCATACACTGCGGATGGTATGCAGTTGTTCGGCTATTATGTACATGTATGTGGAGCAAGTTGCAGACTTCCGTGAACACTGTTGACTCAAAGTTAGTCCCTTGGTCGGTGTGAATGTTCTCGGGTACACCAAACCGGCAAATATAATCACTGACGATGGCTCTTGCACAGGTCGTTGCCTTCTGGTTCTGGAGGGGTTTCTCTTCCCTCCCTTGCACCTCTGACAAGTGTCGCATGTTCGTATGAAATCCAGCACGTTCCTCTTCAGACTGGGTTGCCAGCACCACTGTTTGATCTTCCCGAAGGGTTTAGGCCATTCCGAGATGTGCACCAGCAAAACCTTCATGGACCTCCACAATAATTGGCTCGATTAGTGACGCTGGCAGAACCATTCGGAGATTTTCTGAATGTTCCTTTTTGGCTGAGCAATACAATACGCCGTCCCTGACCTCCAAGTGGGGGTGCTGCGCCCACACCGCTCTCTCTAGCCAGCTACAACCCATCAGTACATCTTCAGTGGGCTTTTCTTTGTTTTCCCCCACATGGTGGTATATCTGTTGCAAGTCGTCGGGGGCCTTAGAGCATTGCCTGTCCCAAGGTGTCTAGAGCATCACCTTGGAAAGTGGGTTGCACCTCCCCACCCCAAGTACAAACTGCTGGAGCTACTGCTGGCTGGAGGTCCATCTGCCCCGCGACAACCTCGCATTTGAGTTTCCCCGGTCCTTATCCTTTGAGCAATACTTGGAGATGTGACCAGTGCCGTTTACAACCGAGGCATTTTACGGTTCGACAATTCCGAAACACGTGTCCAGTCTGCTTGCAATTCCAACATGGACCTAGCCCACGCCCTCCTTCAGAATCTCCTGACTTCTCCAATTTTGCTATCCCGGAGTCCATCTTTTGCAAAAGGTCGCACTCGCCACCTTTTGCTTCGAAGGGCCACCAGACGACTTCTCCTGGCTCTGCTTGGCTCCTTGTTTCAGAAGGAGTTGGACCGCCTCCAGCTGCCGCACCTTCCTGATAGCGTCCTCAGTTGTCTTCGGTGAACTCATGAGCAGCTGTTGTTTTACGGGCTCTGCGGCTTTTACCCCCAAACGAAACTGGTCCAATGCCATTTCTCGCTGTTAATTGTCATCCACTGTCTGGGTAGGCATTTAGACCCAGTTCCAGGAGTGCATCTGAATAGGCCTACGTCTAATCCGAATAATTCATGAAGATTGCCAGCTAGATGAATGAGATTTGGCGAATTAACTCAGATATTGTGTTTCTTGGTACCAAGTGACAATGTCATACGTTAATTGTAAAGAAATTTATTAACCCTTAAAGTTCGATATACGATATATGTAGGTTATACGTTAATTGTAAAGAAATTTATTAACCCTTAAAGTCCGATATACGATATAATGTAGGAAATTACGAAACCCAATTTAGCACAATTGTTCTTCTTGTGTCCCAAGTTCCATTTTTAGCTCACCCCTGAGCTCTTACAATGGTGCAACGTCCGTCGTCATCTGTCGTCCGTTAGCAGGGCACGTTTTGTAACCGCCGGGGCTGTTGATCTGAAACTTGGTAGCCCTAGGTCAGAGACCTATGACACCAAGTTTCGGTCCGATTCGATTCTTGGCTTGGCCTCCAGGTGGCCAAAACCAAAAACACAAAAAGTGCAATAACTCCTGAACTAATGACTTGATCATCTCCAAATTTTTATCATAGGTGTATCATATTAGGATACATAACATATATAACGGGGTTTTGGTTTGACCTACTTTTCAAGGTCACAGAGGTCAAAGTTTAACAAAAGAACGAACCTGCCACAGTTCTTCATTATTTCACCAAGCGTCTTCATATCTTGCATAAACGTGTATTAGAGGGGTACCTTCAAAATTGCCGAGTTTCGGCCCGATCGGATATCTAATATGGCCACCAGGTGGCGTAACCTGAAAATATTCAAAGTGCTATAACTCAGGAACTGCTTGACCCAGAGTGCTCAATCTTGATATTTACCTCCCTCTAGATGACCTTTACAAGCACGTCAAATTTTGGCCTGATTCAACTTCCAATATGGCCGCCAGGTGGCGTAACCCGAAAGTCATCAAATGTGCTAAAACTCCGGAACGACGTGACCCAGAGCAATCAAACTTGATATTTACCTCCTTCTAGATGACCTTTACAAGCATGTCAAATTTCGGCGGGATTACCTTCCAATATGGCCGCCAGGTGGCGTAACCCGAAAATCATCACATGTGCTATAACTCAGGAACGACTTGACCCAGAGCACTCAAATGTGCTATGTGGCTCCCTCTAGATGACCTTTATGTGCATGTGAAGTTTTGGCCCGATTGGACATCCAATATGGCCGCCAGGTGGCATAAACTGAAAATCATTGAAGTCCTACAACTTGGGAATGACTTACCCAGATTGCTCATACAACTGATATACCTCTCTCTGTCATTACACTATTATGTCCAAACGGGTGAGCACATGGTCCGTGGAACATTTCATTTCTCCCAATGAGCTGTTTCAGAGTCTTGGACACCAAAGCCCATATTCCTAAACATACCAACTTGCGCGCAGGTCAAAGTGTGATACTTAACTTTTGTGTCACACTGAGACTTTAGTTTTATGAACATGGGCAATGACCTCGATATGTTTGTTTCAGGTACTGTACAGTCACCATGTAAGTAAATACTAATAGACATGTCCCACCCAGTATTACAAAAGGGTATTTTTACGTTTTTACTTATATACATGTAAACATTATGAAGGGAGAAATTGAATCATATACTTTGTACATGCATTACACTGTTCTGTTCTTCTCCAAGCCTATTTCTTATCTCACAAGTCACATTACCGAAAATAATACCAGTACACCAAAATCGCAGTCGTAAGGTCTCGGTGCCATTGCCTGTTTCCAGCTTCTCCTGTTGGTGATGGTCGGCACTACTGACCACAAGCAGGCTGTCGGTTGATATCTTCGAATCGAATGAGTCACTGACAGTGTCGGGACTTCGAAGACGCTTTTGATAGGAAAGTGTTGGAGAAGCAAGATCCCAGAGGCAAAGCCAATGTAACTGCGGTTTTTCTCTCCTTTCACCTGCATGTTAACGGTACACGTCAGCCGTCTCCACTGGATTGTCTGTTCCAGAGCATAATCAAACTAGGTCTGTACAAGGCAGTCAGCAACTTTTTTTCTATGATTTTCTGTAATTTAGGAACCACTGTCTGTATTCGGCCTGCTATCATTCCTGCCATTTGCAGGTACTTTTAAACCATTCACATAGGATGGTTTCTCTCTATAAATAGTGAGGTTTCGCAAACGTGACGAAATACGAAGTACGAAATGCGAAATTGCATGGACTTCATTTCCATGACGTACATTGTAATGTATTTCTGGACATGGTTGGTACCACAAATATCGCCTGCTACAAGAGTGTATTTTAGCGTATGACGTAAGATTGATAGAGTTATGGTCTATATTAAACTTTGAAATTTATGTTTCGTTGCGACTTCGTACGGGTACGAATTGGAAATTTTGAAATTAAAGATGCACCATAATTCTCTTGGTCTTACATGATATGCTAAAAGACGCACTGATAAAAGGGACATTTGTGGTACCAACCATCACCATAAATACTTTAGGTCCTGGTGATGAAGTCAAATTTCATATTTCATATGTAGGCCTACTTCATATTACGTCAGGTTTGCGAAACCTCCCTATTGTTGATCTGAACGATTTACGTATACACTGTATGTGCATGTCATGGCAATTTGTATTATTTTTTCACTTGTAAATATGACTAACTGTAATTAATAATGCTACTTTGTTAAACTTTTTGTGTTATTCCTTTTTGTACTTCATTTCACAGCTTTGCCATGGACTTAAAGTTGACATGCTTGCATTACCCCATGTCTTTGGCTGAATAAAAAAAGTACCTGCCGCGCCAAAGCGCGTGGCGCGGCAGGTAAATGAAGTTTAAACGTCGAAGTCCTTCATCAAACACCTCTCTCGGACCACCATTACCCCAAATACCTCCCAGGTCCGCTGTCATTGAAATGAAAGCCGTTGAGCTGGAAGGATGGCGAGTGTCCGCAGGTCAGTACAAGTAAAATGCTGTAGGCATACATAGACAATACGGTCAAGCCTCGGCCTATACAATGTACATGTAGATCCAACTACAGGCAGCTATTGACGACTAAGTTATGATGAGTCCTGGTTCGAATCCCACAACCTTTTGCATCATGCGTAATTGAAAGGGCGGACGATGTACCCGACTGAGCTAACCGGATCTATTTCGTGTTCAGAAAAGGGCATGAGGCCCACATGTTGACACAGTAGGCCTAGTATGGGGTCGTGCACTCAGGGGTGTTGGTCAGTGGAACAAAAATGGCGGAAGGGTTAGGACCTTTGTGAGAATGGCATGTAAATTGGATTTTATCTGCCCTTTTGGAGTTTACAAAGTGATTCACGTTATGCGGGTAAGTTGAATATTATCCGTTTTGACATATCATGGTTATTTTTTGTGTTTTGGGTTAGAGTGTGGAGAATGCTATTTTTCGCTAGTGCTGTCGTCAGTAGCTGCCTAGGCCCCTATAGCTGGATCTAAATCACTGTATAGGCCTAGGCTTGACTCTAATGTCTGTGTACAGCATTGTACTTGTACTGACCTGCGGAACACTCGCCATTCTTCCAGCTGAACGGCTTTCATTCGAATGACAGCGACACCTGGGAGGTATTTGGGGTAATGGTGGTCTGAGAGAGGTGTTTGATGAAAGACCTTGACGTTAGAACTTCATCTACCTGCCGCGGGCAGGTATGTTTTTATTCAGCCAAAGCCATGGGGTAATGCAAACATGTCAGCTTTAACCCAAGAAAATGTACAATGTAGGCCTACTTGAAGGACCACGGTATGCGATCTCTGATGGGTAATTTGACTGCCGACGTAGAGGGAGCCACCTAGCGGCAGCAAGACGAACTACAAAAATCCATTACAAAATGAACGGAGTAAATCGGGTCCATTCGCCGACACATAGTTAGTCCCTTGGGATGGAGAGTGGCGCGGTGGCGCCGGCTGTCGAGAAAAAGTGGCAAGACAATGGTCCTTAAATTATTTTGCCTTGCCATTGGTGTCTCTACAGCTGTACTTCCACCTATCCCAAACCCACCAAAACCCCAGGTTGCGCGTACACCTTTGTTTGCCGTGTTTGAAAAACCCCTGTTTATTAGACACGCCGAGCTCGCCCGGGCTAATTCAGACACGTATGTCACCCGGGCTTTTAAATTGGTGTAAGCGCAATAAACTCGGCAATTACTAGTTATCAAACCCGGCGACGGATGGCGCGGTGTGTTGCGTATTGCGCTGTAAACCAAAAAACCTCGCGAAATTTGACCGCAAGCGCGACCTCTTTCGCCGTGTTTAGTAACTAATGAAATGTACTGAAAATAGGTGTAAGCGCGAGGGAACTCGGCCATCAATGCATAGGTGACACCACCCCAGATATTGGAAGTCCTAGTACCCAGCAACTGGCGTAGAGGGCGGGAGACATCGTCAGAATCTGAACCCATGTAGCAGTGTTCTATAATGTACAAGAAAGGCTTGCCAACATTTTATTCGACCGGCGGCATTGGGCGAGGTCACATTTGGTGGCGTGTTACATGTTAAAGAATCTGTTAGCGTATTTCAGCTCCTGGCACAACAGTTGACGTAAAAATACATCCTGGAGCCTCCAGGTTACATTCATGAACAGAATTTGGGGGAACATGACTTAAAGACCGGAGTAAGGGTCTTTGACTTGAGAGTCAAGCAAGATTAGAGAATACTAGCATCCCCATTTCCCCTTTTCTCCATTGCGTCCGCTGGAAAGGTGGGACTAACCCCCCCCCCCCCCCCCCCCCCNCCCCCCCCCCCCCCCAGCGGACGCAAAATGTATGTTATCAATAATTGACAGATGTAGTCAACTGATAAGCCGAGACTTATTATCAAATTTGGTCTTGGACTGCTATTACACTGATGTAATTAGTTGCTCGATCAACCCAATGGAGATCATAGCTGTGACAGAGGGCAGCACATAGTCAGGTCCTACATGTATACAACGGACCCCTTTTGCGTGGAAAATTGATGACGGAGGCAGTGAGTTACGTTCCTCATTGAGCAACTGTTTAGTCCCTCAAATATGACACAGTTCTGGACCAGGCATAAGCTAAGTTAATCCGCTCGACTATAACTATAGTTTCAGTGATCCGCCCCCAACCATTAAACGTATTATACGAAAGTACACACAATGATTTTGACCTAAAACAAATGGCCAATATAGCATAATTGTCACATTTATCATAATCTGGGAAGGTACCAAATGCCGCAATTACACTTGGAAAATTGCTATATTATTGTCTGCCATGTACAACATTATGAACCCAGTGCTTTAAGCCATTAGTGAGAGTCACGAACATGATGCTTATGCAAGTTTTACTGGATGTAGGCTACTAACACCACTGGGTCATGGATTCTTATATATATCTTTCTCATGTAACAAGTTCTGGACATTTTTCTCTGAGGATAACTTCTGATCATGGCGTACTTATTTTCGGGGCATGACGTGGATACAACCGGCTGGGAAGTCATGGAGACAGTTACTATCAAACCGAAAGGTACCGGTAGACCCTTTTCACAGCTTGCTTCAAATACAGCAGAATGATGATGACGTGACATGTCGCAGTCCGTCATCTGGCACAATAGTGAGGCTTCGCAAATCTGACGAAACACGAAGTACGAAATACGAACTTGGACTTCATTTCCATGACGTAATGTATATCAAGAGATGGTTGGTTCCACAAATATCGCCTGCTGCGAAAGCGTCTTTCAGCGTATGACGTACGGTATACGGTGAATATTAAACTTTGAATTTTGTCTTTCGTTTCCACTTCGTAGATACGAAGTGGAAATTAAAAAATTCAAGATGCACCATAACTCCCTAGGTCTTAGAGACGCACTGGCGGCAGGGGCATTTGTGGTACCAAGCATCTCCAGAAATACATTTAAGTCCTGGAATGAAGTTGAATTTCCTATTACGCGCTTCGTTTTTCGTAAGATTTGCGAAACCTCCTTAATTTGCCAAATAAACGTATGCAGAATGCCCAAATTAAATGGTCTATCACTTCTCATGCACACATCAACTTGGAACCACGACAACGCCTTTTCAGCAGAACGGCGAAGTCCTACTCAAAAGACGGTCTATCATTTGGCACATTAGTCCTGAGTATATCAGACTGAGGTTCTGAGCGCTCGCTCCCTTCGTCAGCGTGCGTGGTGACGAAGGGAGCGAGCGCTAAGAACTTTTGGGGCCGTATGCACCAACGAAGTTATCTTGAACTCAGGTTGAGCCACAACGTTTCCATTGTCACATCATGCTCTGTCAAACCTGAACAATTGAAAAGCTGTGGCGTAATCTGAGTTCAAGATAATCTTCGTTGGTGCGTACAGCCCCTCAGGATGTCCTACATTTTTCGCCAAACTGCAGAGGGAACTTTCAAAAACCATCGTGGACATTTTGCTATTCAGAACCTGCGGTACAATTTGTGCGTTTGATCAGTCATCAGCACCTGTTCAGTACTACTGGTCTTACCGGGTCCCGTCCTCAACGTACGCGTACAGTTCAAATTAATTAAATAGAGCCTAGTACGTATGTTTTGGTTGTCTTCACGAGAGCGCTACAGCTGGTGAAACCCGGCGTCGTATATTTGCGTGTGCTTCTACCGTATCGTACATTGTAAGTCCTACTTGTATACACTGCACAGCATGTAAGCCTTTGTTGAGATGGAACATTTGAAAAGAATGGACACTACTGGACTACACTTTGTAATACAAAGATAAGAAAATTTGATGGAAGTGTAATTTACTAATATCGTCATAACACCGTCCGTTCTGATGTTGTGCATGATGACAATTGTGGAAAAAATCTCTCGACGATCACAAGCCGGTAAGGACATGAAATTATCATTCTCCGCTTCTTGTTGGAACTATCATCTCCTGCCACCAATAAAATCGCCATCTCACGCCGCCTCACTTTCAATGGGACTTCCAGTGCAGCTCGCCACATTTCCAGCAACCTCTGAGGAGTGCCACTTGAACACTGCCCCCGACCCAGTTTCATTATTGCCACTTGACGTAATCACTTGTTCATAAGTGAATGTCCATCTAATTTATTTCCAGATTTCCATGAACATTTTTCAGAGCCAGTTTTTCTGTTCATACCGGTACGCATAATTTTTTAACCATAAAGTTGGACATATCTTGGAGGAATTATACTGACAGTATAATACATGTACTGTCAGTATAATTCCTCCAAGGACATATCAAACAACTGCGTTCGAATCGAAATTGATACCACTTTGAAGCCCTTCTGTTTCTATTTTATTTCTGTTCATGATCTGTAATGTAACCTTTATGTATCCTTGAAATACCGCAATAAATTCACTTCACAAGTGGAAATCAAGGAGGGTAGAACTTGTGCATTTCAAATTGATGCCGTGTGAGCAGGATTGGAACATGACCTGGTTAGAAGTCGGAAAAGTCTGTGGTGAAAAGAGGAAACATGTAAAACCTGTTTTATAACTTGATTTCCAGCGTCCACTCCAGGCTTCATTTGCGATGATGTTGTAGGGCCTACATCCTCTGCACATGTAATTAATAATAATAATAATAATAACAACAACAACAGCAGCAGCAGCAACAACAACAACAATGGATTTATATAGCACCGCTTTAAAGTAAATTGTCAGCAGCGCTTCACATGAAGTTGTAAACAATAAAACATGACATAATGAAATGGTCCATGGACCATGTGCTCACTCGTTTGCACATAACAGTGTAATGACAGAGAGAGGTACATGTCGGTTATGAGCAATCTGGGTCAAGTCATTCCCAAGTTGCAGGACCTCAATGATTGCTGGGTTATGCCGACTGGCGGCCATATTGGATGTCCGATCGGGCCAAAACTTCACATGCACATAAAGGTCATCTAGAGGGAGCCACATAGCACATTTGAGCGCTCTAGGTCAAGTTGGTCCTGAGTTATAGCACATTTCATGAATTTCGGGTTGCGCCACCTGGCGGCCATATTGGAAGTTTAATCAGGCTGAAATTTGACGTGCTTGTAAAGGTCACCTAGAGAGAGGTAAATATCAAGTTTGAGCACTCTGGGTCAAGCCGTTCCTGAGTTATAGCACTTGGTCGATTTTCAGGTTACGCCACCTGGCGGCCATATTGGATGTCCGATCGGACCGAAACGCGGTAGTTTTGAAGGTACCCCTCTAATACATGTTTATGCAAGATATGAAGATGCTCGGTGAAATAATGAAGACCTGTGGCAGGTTCGTCACTTTTGTCGAACTTTGACCTCTATGACCTTGAAAAGTAGGTCAAATCAAAAACCCGTTATATATGTTATGTATTCTAATTAGATACACCTATGATAAAAATTTGGAGATGATCCAGTCATTAGTTCAGGAGTTATTGCACTTTTTGTGTTTTTGGTTTTGGCCACCTGGAGGCCAAGCCAAGAATCAAATCGGACCGAAACTTGGTGTCATAGGTCATCTGACCTAGGGGTATATATGTACCAAGTTTCAGATCAATAGCTCCAGCGGTTACGAAACGTGCCCTGCTAACGGACCACGCCGGACGACGACGACGGACGACGACGGACGACGGACGCCACAGGACGATAAAAGCTCACGAGTGAGCTAAAAATGAGAGTTTACATAATCAGCCAAAATGGGCCTTAAAAAGATGGGTTTCAGATTATTTTTAAAAGTTTAACAAGTGTAGGGACTTTATCTAAAAAGTGACTGTGAAAATCGATCATCATTAGGGTGGATAACAAATTGAAGATAATCATGATAACAGTATTTGATATGTCTACCCTCGTTTTGAACAACATAATGGCCAGTTGATGTACTGTGCCACATGGATGATGTACACATAATTATGGTGGTCCCGATGATGTACATGTAGTATAGTGAAATAAGCAGCGACTAGGGTGTACCGTTTGTCATTCAAACAACTTTGCCATCCACATGTAATTACATTGTACATTGTCTGCACATGTACATAACATAAAGCCAAATAACTTGGCCATCTATCTACTGCAATTACATGTGCATTGCACATATTGGCCATCCATCTCTCTACTATAAAATTCGATCACTGCCGTTTTGGTTTGGTTCAACCGCGTGGGTCCGATCGACAGGTTGTAGAGGAATCCTAGCAAAAAAGTAAACTTGGAAAGCTGTTTAGGTAGCTTTTGTTCTCGGCCAATTTTTTTCACCCTTGAAAATACACCGCAATATAAACTTCACTGACGTCGCGGACTTACCCTAAGGCAATTTCTACTTCGAGGAAACATGCAGGTTGACATGATTTTGATTTGACAAAAATAACCGTATTCTACAGTAGAAGCTTCCTTAACTCTAAGGTTTACCTTTAGCTATTGTTTGCAGGGCAGAATACAAAAGCTTAAAGTGGACCTTAGCGTTAAGGAGGCTTCTAGAATACGGGCCAAAGACAGATAAGAGTCCACGGCCCGTATTCTAGAGGCCTCCTAACTCAACGGTCTACTTGTATTCTGCCTGCAAAGAATAGCTGAAGGTAAACCTATGGCCGGTATTCTAGAGGCCTTCTCTGACTCTAAGGTCCACTTAAGTTTTTGTATTCTGCCCTGCAAACAATAGCTAAAGGAAAACCTTAGAGTTAAGGAAGCTTCTAGAATACTGGCCTATGAGTATTCGTTCATTTTTCATCCCATGGAGTTTATTGCGTTGTTGTCGTGGTCTGTTATAATTTTGGTGCTGGTGCTTCGAAGTTTCCCATGATACCGTAGCCAGCTGGCGGGTGTCTATAAAACTAAGACCTAAGATCTAAGACCTATAAAACTAAGACCTGACCAACTATAAAACTAAGACCTATAAAACTAAGACCTGACCAACTATAACACTAAGACCCAGACAAAAAAACTTAGATTATTGGTGCAATCATTTAGCATTTCATCGTCATATCATTTGAATGTGTTACCCGTTTTTTCCGCAACTTTTCCAAGGATAACACCCCCCTGCAGCTCCATTGATTCAAAACACTTAAATGTCAGCTTTGCAAAGGAAATTTGGATTGTTTTCGCAAGTGAAATACATCTGGTGTGTGATAGATAACATCATTTGTCTCAAAAACATTTTTCGAATCTTCTTGAAATTTGTGAATTCCACCCCCCCC
>NMRB01001341.1:55497-85878 GCA_002633025.1 Notospermus geniculatus
GTGGAATTCACAAATTTCAATAATACAAAATAATACAAAATTTGAAAAGGTTTTTGAGACAGATGATGTTATCTACCACACACCAAACTTGAGAAAACAATACAAATTTCCTTTGCAAAGCTGACATTTAAGTGTTTTGAATCAATGGACCTGCAGGGGGGTGTTATCCTTGGGAAAGTTGTGGAAAATACGGGTAACACATTCAAATGAGGTGACAAAAAATGCTAAATGATTGCCCCAATCATCTAAGTTTTTTTGTCTGGGTCTTAGTTTTATAGTTGGTCAGGTCTTAGTTTTATAGGTCTTAGTTTTATAGTTGGTCAGGTCTTAGTTTTATAGGTCTTAGATCTTAGGTCTTAGTTTTATAGACACCCGCCAGCTGGCCCTCATTATACCAGCATTCCCCCAGCCAAGTGGTGACAGGTGCAGGACAGCTCATCATGCAATCAATACGTAGATAGATTCCATACATCGAAGATCAAAATAGCATTGATTTGTCCAGTCTCAAGATAGACGACACTTTACATACGTTGGGTAGGTTTCCGTGTGGAACATGAAACATCGAGTGCTAAACTGACAGCAGGTGTGGCTGATAGAACACTTGTCTGAAATTATAGACTGTTAGATTATTTTTGCAAAGAAACCCCTAACGTAGGCATTTTCTTTTAACAAAAATACCATATTGCTTAATCCGTCATCCCTTTCCATTTTGGGCTTAGTGGAATCTTTCTTCTCCACCTTAGGGTAGCCTATATGTATAGTTGGATCTTCCTTCTGGCACATAAGGGCATGTAGAGTGGAATCTTCCTTCTCCCACAGTAGGGCATGTAGTGGAATCTTCCTTCTCCCACAGTAGGGCATGTAGTGGAATCCTCATTCTCCCACAGAACAGCATGTATAGTGGAATCTTCTCGCACAGAAGGCAATCGAATCTTCCCTCTCCCACAGAAGGGTGTGTACTGGAATCTTCTTTCTCATGATCATACTCTAACTTTCAAGTTATATACCTACTTACATTCCCTGTAAGTTCACAACAACTGAACACAGGCGACAACAGCCAAGCCACTGCTTCATGATGGTAGCAAAAGACGTGTGGCCCAATGTAGGCTGCATGTATGCATGTGTGTCTATACTGTGAAACCTCTCCTATAAGGCCATCGTTGGAAGGCAGATCTAACCTCCCTTAGTTTGAATTCAGCCAATATGGGCCGATTTGAGGTAAAATCGTGGTTTGATAAGTTGCGACGTGTTCCACTCTCTCGACCTTGCCTATTTCGAGGTAGTAGGTTCTATCACCCAGTAGAAGTGTCAAAATGAATGCCGAGACACATAAATTTTCCCGCATAGGACAGGTTTTTAGCATGCACACTGCAGGATGTGCGACGAACAATTAGTGATCGTGCTTCAACTTTGCAATCAATAATTTGATCCATCCCAAGAAAGACCATAACATCTGTCAAAGTCTCGACTGGCAATGTACATAGATCACCTTCCTTGAATGGTGGAACCAATAGCCTTGTTGCTTCGTTCAATCAATAGGCCTATAGATCTCTTTTACTGGTGTTGCACGTGTGGCAACAGCGATGTCCTTGTTTCTCTGATGATACACCGTAATTTTCTGAAGTGAACCACAACAAAAACCGTTTTTGATGGATATAATCTGAAGTGTTCTGGAATACCCCACTAGGTAGGAATTTACGACTCATTTTGGTGATGGGTTGACAGTATCTCCACTTCAGTTGTTATCAATCTAAATGAGGGCGAAATTCACTGAAAACCATTTCAGGCATTTAAACGTGCGGATCCCAGCCACTTAACCATCTTTATATCATTTTGAAATACTGCAGACAGAAATTTGCTCAAGAATATTTTCTCGACAGCCCCAAACTCATGCCTAACCATTCGAGATTGCTATTTTTTGTGAAAAAAAATAAACAAACAACAAATATATAGAAAATCTTTCTCTTCATAAAATGAGGACGAAATCCACCTAAAAGCATTCAAGGTATTGAAATGTGCGAACCGCAGCCACTAAACCATCTTGATATCATTTTGAAATACTGCAGACAGAAAGTTGCTCAAGAATATTTTCTCGACAGCCCAAAACTCATTCCTAACCATTCGAGATTGCTATTTTTGTGAGAAAAAAAACAAACAAAAAATACATTGAAAATCTTCCTCTACATCCCAATGGTATCGTTGTCGTCAATGATGTACACTACATGTACGAAGTTCGGTGTACAAAATTCCATGAATTGGGCATAAATGGGCATAAATGGTAAATGGTAATGGTAAATGGTAAATGGTAAAATCACGTTACAATCGAAGACATGTTAGATTTTTAGCCCGCTTGGCCGCAAGGCCCAGCAGGGCTTAAGCTGTGGTTGGGGTCATTGAGTGATGGTCTGTCGTGCATCAATCCGTACGTACGTACGTAAGTACATACGTACGTACGTACGTAAACTTTGGTTTGTTAGCACTCTAGCGCCTTTATTTTTTAACGAATCTTTTTTATCTTTGGTGGGTGTATATATGGGCCTAAGATCTAGGTCGAGTTCGATTTTGAGCACGGTTGGATTCCTATTTTGGCCTCCAGGGGGCGTTTTGTGGAAAAATTTCAAAGGGCTATATTTTGATAATGGTTTGAACTGTTGTGTTGAAACGTTGTACACATGTACTTCTAGGTTATAGCAACTTACAGACAAAACTTCGGTGAAATCTGATTCTTTACTTAGCCACTAGGGGGCCAAAACCAAAATCATGGAAAGTGCTATTTCTCCCTAACCGAGAGATGGATTTTTGTCAATTTTTTTTCATGGGTATATCTAATAAGGATACATACGATATACCGGTAGCAATCGAGTTTTTAATTTGACCTACTTTTCAAGTTCACAGAGGTCAAAGTTCGCCTGAAATTACGAAATCGGCTCTTTTTGTAATGGTTTTCCCCTATAGAGGCTATGCACTGACGTCATCAAATGACGTCATCAATGGGTATGACGCCACGTGTTGGATGGAAAATTGACGGAGCACGTGGTCAGATGCACTGCGTCAGCATGTCACAACGTTCCATCCAACATGGCGTCACCTCGCCGATGACGTCACGTGCATAGCCTCTATAGCTTTGAACACATATCTACCTCTAGGCTGTAGTGTAACAACTCGGATGAATCTTCGGTAGAATCTAATTCTTGACTTTGCCACTAGGGGCGCCAAAACCAAAAAAAACATAAAGCGTTGTTTCTCCCTTGGCCATCATCATGCTTCAAGCCAAGCGGGCACAGTGCCATTCGCACTATTTTTTTATCGAAAAGATCAAGGCCTGTATCTAGAAGCCTCGTACATGTAACTCTAAGGTCCACTTTATGCTTTTGGATTCTGCCCTGCAAGCAATTTTCCAACATTCAATGTAGCAACAGCTTGTTGGACAAATGTTGTCTAGATAGTGAGTGTACAGGGGAAAGGTTTTTTCCAACTTGTCGTTAAAATGTTGCTAAAATGTTTTGGCAATGTATACAGGGTCAATAGATCGTTTTGCTAAGGACTGCAGTTCAGCTGTTGGAAAAGAATCTTACCAGTGCACATGCAGGTTCGGGGTGTCAAGATCCGCATGTCCGTGAGCACATTGTACCACTTCAAGTACATAGGGCCGATTTTTTAAACGATGGCTAAGATAACCATCGGGTTTCATTAACCCTCAGTTGACAAACTGTTTGTTAATCGAAGTAAATTTTCTATTTTATGAATCGTTGATAGCCAAACATTCTAAATGTCAAAAGGTTTACTTTGGTTAATTCACGGTTTGTCAGAAAAACGGATGGTTAAACCGTGGTTTACCTTAACTATCGTTTAAAAAGTCGGCCCATGTACATCCAACATAAGGTATTGTGAAGGCTGAATAGGTTCGGTGACAGTTTCATCCACGCCAATTTAAATCTCATGTAATATTGTGACAACAGCCAACCACACCTGAGCAAACATCATCATTTACAATGTGCACAATAGTGAGTTTATTAATTCTACTGACCGATCCGTCTTTTTATGTAGATTCTGTCGCTGACTAATAATTTAGATGTCAAAACCTGGTTGACAGGTTAGTACAATATTGGAACTGCAGAAACAAGACAATATTGGACCCTGACCGGCGATCGAATCATGTTGCTGCCAAGAAAAATATTGTGAACCTCGGATACTTGGGGTGAACCTCATCGTTGATTTACCATGTTTACTGTATCTCCGAATTTAGAGGGACATGTATCGCCACCATAGGATAGGTGCTGTCCACAAAAAACCGAAACAGCCATCAAATGCCTTGTCACCAATCTGTTGCTGGTTTCTTACACTGGCAACATTTTTCCAACATTCGAAGTAACACCTTGTTGGACAAATGTTGTCTTTAGTGGGTAATACAGTGGAAGAGAGTTTTCCAACAGTGTTGTTAAAATGTTGCTATAGGTAATTTTTGGCTACTGTACCGGTATAGAAAAGATCGTGTTGCTCAGCAATGTTGGGAATGAACTGATTGAATGGCATTTTTAGAAAGGTTGTCGAATAACCAATCCAATTTTTTTGGGCTACTCTTTCTAGATTTATTTAACACGACGTTTCCACCAGTGTACCTTGGTCGTTGTCAAATGTAAAACTTGACAACGACCAGGGAATCGTTCCGTAAGTCGTTCCCATATTTCAATGGGGACCATGTTCTCTGTCAAAGGCACCTTTAGGATGCTACAGCAGATACATAAGCATCTGCTTGAAAATGAGGTCATCACTTGATGGCTTATCGCATTGATCAGGTAATCGACACACAGTCTCTATTGGGACAGTGAGTTTGACATTTCCGCGACAAGGGCTTCTGTAGTGTATTTTATAGCGGACACAATTCCTCTTCAATATTGCCATCATGCTTATGCTGTGACAAGTCCTGTCTACTGCGCTTACATGTAAAATACTTAGTGATCTGGAAAATCACCGAAATATTGTGCATTGAAGGAAGATGTTGTTTTGGATAGTTGAATGAAGTTTCAAAATGTAGAGAGGGACCAGAAAAATTTCAACGACTTCTTGAAAGACATTGAAACAGTATTTTTGAAACTTTCAGTGCATTGTCATTCAAGGAATTGTCATATCAGTTCTTTGGAAACGAGTTTTAGAATTACTTGAAACACTTTGCAACTTACTTTGTTGCAAAACAAGGTGTCAGAGAAGTTTTATCGTCAAACATCTGCGTACAATATTATTGCACAATATGGGGGCCAAATGGGGTCATGTGCTTCTAGCATGATGGGTAGGAGAAAGATTGGAAATAATTCTGCCGTTTTGATCCTCATATTGTGCAATATTATTGCACGTGTATGGGCCGCTTGCTTTTTGTTCATTCCTACCTTCGTGTTTCGAGAGGTATTAGGAGGCCTTTTAATATTTCATACCCACCAGGACACACACCTGCAAAATACAATGGCCTACGTCTCCACAGGTACTGGCATCAACTATCCTATTATAATGAAGATGTGTGACAAAACAGGTGATTCTACATGAAGAATTAGGGTGGGAAGATAATATGCTGTTGGTAACAAAGGCCTGATTTCTGACATATTGATTTTCGAGGACGTATCCTGTCACAGTCCACTCGGAAACAACTGTATCAATCATCCATCCAGGTGGACAGAGCCGATTGTTTGCAACTGTGCATGCACGCAGCATGTACCCTATCTACTACCAAGTTCCTGATATCCTTTCGGCCGCCAGTGTGTTTGATAGGCGTCAGATGAATGTGTGTCTGTGCATGAAATTGTTGATTTTACGAACGGATGCATATGCCTAGGATGGATTTGGCCTCCGGTCTTTGTAAATGATAATATGGCGAAAAATAAATGGTGGAACCATTTATCGATATGGCGGCGATCGATCGTGCATATTTTGACTCTGGCTGGCGCGACCAATTCGCTTTAACTAACACGATATCGCCATGTTTAACATCCTCTTTAGAAACCATCGCCGCCAACGCTTAATTTCCTGCTGGAACCAGGCTGAAGGTTGCAACTTCTCAACTTGACGGTTCCTCTTTGTTCAGCTACATCATATGACATGTCGACCGCGGATCCAACATGTCCTACATGTCATGCATGTACAGTACATGTACCTAATTGGTAATTGTTACAAGGCGTGGGATATGGAAGTGTAATTTTGCATTAACAAGCAGTTCTTTGTTCTTGCAGGCTCTTCTTTACACAATAATGTAGGCCTACACTCATCCTTGACGCTCTTTAAAATACATGTAGGCCTACATATATGTTGGGGCTGACTACAAGTGTTGACTACAAATGTAAATATTAAACTAAAGCTTCTTCTAAAAATAACAAAAGTGGGAAGGGATAAATGAGACGTGTTTATCCATCAACTCCATACTACCTACACTGGTGGACAGAAATATTAGGCCCCTTTCAAAATTCTAAGTCGTTTTCTTTCTTCCTTTTGTCTCTAACCACTAATTATTTTTCTTATTGATGAGAACATTTTTTACCTTGGCAAGTGGGTTATATAATCCCATGATATTGTCTATGTCAAAGGTTATTGACAAGGGGCTGCTGATATATGAATAACAAAGATAATTATGATGGGTGCCATTCAAACCTCTCAAATTCAAAGGCTAAAGCTATTGGAGGTGACAAGAATGGAAGAAGCACATGATGGTTGTCTTTGTTATTCATATATCAGCAACCCCATATCAACAGCCTTTGGCATGGGTATTCTCATGGGATTATATAACCCACTTGCCGAGGTAAAAATGTTCCGATTAATGAGAAAAATAACCAGTGGTTAGAGACAAAAGGAAGGCAAAAGAGGAAAATGACTTAGAATTTGGAAAGTGTCCTAATATTTCTGTCAACCAGTGTACATGTAGGGTGTACATATAGGTCGAGTTCTTACTTCTGACTAGCGAAAGTGGGGGGCGGAGTCTAACCGACCCAGGCGTAGGCCTCTAGAATGTGTGGGAAAAAGAAGCCGTGCATTCTTTAAATCCCACAGGCCACACTCCATACATCACCGCCTCAGATCAAAGGCATCAATTAAATTGAAACTGATTGAAGTTTGGCTGGAATGATTCAGTACAGATTTACTTCCAACGGAATAATTTATCAACTCATCGAAGGATCATTCATTAGCTTCAAAAGCTAAAACGCTCTAAGTGAAACACGTGTTCGTGATAGCAATTTCATCAAGTAGGTCTACCAAAGAATGGTCTCCCTCTTCGGCACCAGATGTTAACGACGGTACTCCCCAAGCAGTTCCCGGTCACGTGATGTGTTTTGTCGCGGAAGATTAGCCATCGTTAACGAATGAAATTGCTCTCTGGACTTTCCTCCAGGAAGATGGTCTCGCCTGATGGAACGACGCAGGGCAACAGGGGGATTTGCGTTTTCATTTCATAAACGGAATCAACGAAGATCCACAAATCGTCAAATGACTACTTAGATAGATGAAAGCAATTACGTGTAGATACGTGTACTTCTTAATTATTGTTTTAATAATGTAAAGCGCTTTGAAGTTTCATATGTAACATAAAGCGCTCTATAAATTATATTAATAATTAATAATAATACATGTACTTGATCATGCAGTACAAATCATTGAGAAAATGGCGAGGTATTAAACTATTAAAAAGGGCCAAAAATACCATTTGCCGAAAAAGAACGCACCAAAAGTACGGTCAGTCCGCAGAAAAGTGCTTAAAACACAAAATAAATCTAAACAGCAGTAGGGCTACCAAAAAATTCTCCAACCCCATTAAAATCATTAGAAAAACGATTGAACTCCTTTGATTATGATTAAATATTCATGTTTTTGTAATTACATGTTTAACCGTTAATCAAAAGTCATCGTAGTTTGAGAATAGAGAAGTTTATCAGCAATACGGCTTCGAACTCCTAGGGCCATTATTGTGTTTTTGAAGATCTTTTAATAGAATCGGGACATTTTGAGTCCCAGCTGCAGCTGATAGCTGCCAAAACTCCGATTCTGGCCCATCCTTGATCACATGATGTGTTTATGGAGATCCGTCATCAGAGACTGCGACTAAATTAGCATGTTTATTGCCTGGCTGTCAGAAGCAGTAGTTCCAATGATAAAGAGGCGAGATCGAAGCAAAAAATCAAACTATCTGTGAAAAATGGCTTGGCGCTCGGTGGCTATTAACAACACATTCTTATGGTGTCTTCCATTATTGCTTGGACAACACAACGAATTACTTGGGATATCAAACCGTAACTGGTACTGATTCATATCATTGTCAATTTGTTACGTCTCTTTCTCAGGCCACCCCTGTGAGACGCACATCCTAACGACGCCAAAGAGCAAATGAACCGTTCGTATTTTTCTCGCAATATTTACTCAGGCATGTTCTTGTTTGGTCAGAAGGGAGAATAAAACGGCGAGGTGCGAAGCCACTTGGGTATCTGCCACAGTTGCTGAGTTGGTTTTGACTTGGTTTGCATTGCATTGTAGGCTACTGTAGGCCTACATCGGAACAACGAAAGAACACAAATTTGCTGAGTAATATAGACCCTAATCATTTTTTTGTCAGCCGAAGGACTTGACTCAACTGGTACAATCTCTTCCAATGAATCTGTGGCCAGTAGAGCTCAAAAGGCCTCTAGTAAAATTTCATCAGTGTCAACATTTTCCAACATTTACAAACATTCAGAGAGAGTAACAATACCTTGTTGGACAAAAAAGCTTGTCTAGTAGGGCCTATAGTGTGTACAGGAGAAAAGAGTTTTCCAACATATTAGGGGCCGATTTAATAGACGTTTGCTAAGCTAACCATTGGTTCCACCAAAAATAGATATACAGTGTATTCGCGTCCTGCACCAACATAGGCCTATGACAAATACGTGTGTTGAATTGAAAGGTACAAGAGGACAACACATGACGCCCACCTTGTGCAGACGGCGTTCATAGCTTTCGGGGGAGTGTTCAGTGTTTACTCATGTATTTCTGAAGGCCACATCAAATGCATTGCAGTACCAGGTACCACGTCAATGAATTGCTCAGACATGCTTACTTGCCTTTCGGATATGAGATCCATTGGTATATATTGACACAATATTGCCCCTATTGATTGTCTGTTTTAGTACCTGCCATTATTTTATTCAATTACTGACTCGAAGCAACAGGTGGATGCATTATCCGCTCAAGTATCACTGCTATGTACGCCCGTCCTACACCAAAGGGCAAAGCAGGCCCGTTAACTCTTCACGTCCTATAGGATCAGTCCTTGGGTGATATCATCTCAAGGCAAAATTTGTCCAACGTTCAGAGCAACAACACTTCTTGGAATAAGTTCCACAGCTCAGCGAGTTTTCTCAACTCTTGTTGCTTAAAGCACGACCGTATGCATTGATTAGGTGACTCTATCCCTCCCCACCTTGATGTGACTGGTCTCCTGTCCAACCTATATATAGCCTGCCAGTGATAACACCGGCTGGACTGACACTATGTCGAAACAAAAATGGTCGCCATATCTTCATCACTTAATTGGTAACTTACATGTAGATCATTCAAATACATAGATAGATTTGAACAGTCTTGTCGAGCATGCATTATACAACGTTGCCTCAAGGTCAAAGGTTATACGTAGGCCGTCGCGAGATACAAAACCTAAAGGCCCGTCTACACGATCATACTTTCTGTAATGCAGCAGCACCACTCACGAGGCTATCGTGAGATCCAATTTGAAACAATAAGGAACTTTCCCTCCAATTTCTTTTCGTTTTCCTTTCCCCAACGTAGTTCATCATACAAATGTCCACGAATGTTGGACTTTGTTGACGGAAATCCACAACAAACTTGAACATCATCATACAAATGTATGATGATGTTTTGAACAAATGTATGATCGTGTGGACGGGCCTTTATGCATACAGTCGTACTTTAATCATTCAGTGACAAGTAAATTGGCCTGTTCTGGAACTTGTTCTGAGAGGTGAACAACACCTTGTTTGACAAATGTTGTCTAGGTCTAGTGAGCTTTTGGGAAATAGTTTTGCAACATTTTGTTAAATTTGTTGGCTAGTGTATACAGGGTCAAAAGACCAGGAAAAGTCATAAGAAAAAACTCTTTGGTTGAAATTGAATTGATTTTAGATTTAAGTTTTGTAATAAAATATCCAGCTATCTCAATAAAACTTTTCAGCACCTGGCACTTTGTCCAGTATCCTCTTGTATTCGGTTCTTTGAGGAGCTGAATAATGCGCCATGTAAGTACCATTAGGAGGGTGAACATACGTTTTTTTAATAATATTCCATTGAAAATGCACTAAGAGTCCAGAAGTAGGCAGCTGAAATGCCTCGCTTGATATGTGAAAAGCTTGATAACCGTTGGTTATAGTGGGTTACAGTGTTATCGCCAATAGATTTCATGATTTGACTTCAATTCATTGGCCTTGGCAAATTGTTGTTTGTTCAAATGTTGAAGATACAATTGACTCTATTTGATCTAGTTTTGCTGGTTGTTATTCCCATATCGATTACATTCATTGAACTTCTAGTAGACCTGAAACAAATAGGCCTGTTCATATGCAAGGTCACTTCGATGTAATGTACAGGTCGAGGCTAAAACTTAAAGTCCTAGTTGCATCCAAAAATTGACTACACAGATTATTACTGAAGTGTGTAGGATACATGTACAGTACATGAACAGATACATTTTGCTTTTTGTTTGATGAGATTCTGATGAATAGTTTGGGAGATATCGAAGAACATGTACAAGTATTATGTTCAACTACCGGTAGGACTTTAAATTCACTAGTAGTCGGTGTCTTTTGGAGGGCCTTGATAACCTGTGGTTATGACGTCCGCTTAATGTCCTGGGTTGGAATCCCGGGTGAGGAGATCAGTAAACCTTGGCTCTTCACATCCCTCGCATGGAACAGTGAGCCGTACTACCTTGTGCCTCGTGCATTTGCAAGGGCAAGTATAACAGGGCCCCATGCAAGTGTGAAACATGAGTACCGGTACATGTACATGTACACTGTAGCTTGAGATGACGGATATTCCACTCTCTCGACGGCAAATAAAACAAAGGTTTCGGCACTAAATGGAAAAATCTTCTAATACAAATATAATACAGTACAGTGTAATACAGTACATGTGGATGGGCGAACGAAGCCAATGAATAAACTTAGACTGAGCCACTCAGTCTCTGTATACGCATGCGCGAACTGCGCAGCATTACAGAGACTGTGACCAACGTCGCCAATTTTTGTTACGAGAATACCGACCCATGCAGCTGGTACCAGCGCGATTCTGAATCCAGATGTTACAGCCAAACTGATTGGCCATATCAGGGGTCACATGATATTAAAAAATAACAGCGCTCTATTGCAAGATCACGTGACTGGCGACAGCCGTGCGCAAAGCAGCATCACACAAGTTTTAGACGTTGCAGCCAGACCCTTGGTGGTGAGACCGAGGGTCTGGCAGTGCGAGACTAGAATGGACTCGGCTTTGCAATTCTCCTCTTCTTTTGTGGTGTGCGCTAATCCATTGTGTTTTTGGAATCATCCGCTCTTTCTTTTACTTGTTACTGAGTGAGACCACCTCCGAAGTGGGATGGTGCTTCCAAAAGACAGCACGGTCTACGTTGGGAACAATTAAAGACAATCATCACCCTTGGGCTCTCGGCCCACATCCTCCCATAGCAAGGCTTTTCATGTCGCTCCTCTTCATTCACTCATGTGAGTGGATGAAGAGGAGCGAGGAAAAAACCCGCTGTGGGAGGATATCTGCCTATGAAATGTCTTTTTCTGATATGATATATGATAAATGGCCAGAGAAATCATGTTTTCTCACTAGCCATTTCCTCATAAATTGTCAAATACTGGCCTAATCTTCCCCTCCAGTCTTTTTCCGGGCAAGCGCACATTCGGCGGAGTTAACATAATCCTTACATGTTATCTAATACAGCTTTTGCATAAAACATGTAAACCATCGATCCCAGAGCACCGATATCTACCAATCGTTATTTCCAATCAAGTGCCAAGCCGTAGCATCAGTTCGAATCGCGCGGATGAAGCTATCGCTAACACGACAGAGGCGCCGGTATCACCACTGTTAGCATAGCTAAGAAGCAACTAAGTACCGAGAGGATGGTTGCAGATCATTGTGGAATATCGGCAGCAAATGCGAATATCGGGAAACCTATTCGAGTCGTGTTACGTTATGAGTGGAGATCATGCAGGGACGCAAAAGAGTCGAGAGTGCATCGTCTCTTCGGAAATACTCGCTCGAGATCGGCGTAAAACGGCATAAGCTCGCAAGTGGAATACGTACGGTGAAAAATCAGAAAATTTTGGGTACGCGAGGGCATATCCGATGACTTTGACAACGATGGATAAAAGATGTTTAATCTGATGTGTTCGAATTGTACATGTACATGAGATGACAATTTATCGGGTAATTGTGAAATGTACATGTAAACGTTAATTGCGGAAACGAAGATACAGTAGCATATCCGCGGGTGATCGGACTACAGAGTTTTCTTCGGTGCCACGAAGCCATTGGATTGGAATTTCCTCGGAAGAGACGGGCTGCAGCAGCATTCATCTGTATTCACGGCAATGAACGACGGAGGCGGCGATACGCTAAGAAAGTAATTCGTCATACCAAAATCGCCAAAGGCATATCGGAGGCGCTTATAGATCACAGTTGTATATGAAGGCGAAAGGACCAATCCCAAAGGAGAGTTAGACTAGAATGTGAAACAAGCTTTCTGTATTTAATTAGAAAAAAACATATCTTCTGATTATTATCACTACCAGCGCTGAATGTGGACTCCATTATCACATCATGAGCCGCGGAAACCAAAAAAGGTTTATGGCGAATTTTCTGCATCATCTCAGCTGCTTATCGGAACGTAACGCCCACGATTTATGACAGGATTGGCGAAGCATCATTGCACTGATTACACTGATAGGCATGTGACGCCTGTATTCATTTTTCAGAGACCTTCATAACGGAACTGGTTCAGAAATGCTCCGAACTATTCGAAACCTTCCGTTCGAAAGTGCTCCTGGATCATGACCTGAACACTTCAGACACAAGTGAAGAATAAAAAAGCGATTAATGCATTGGGAGCCAGGACTCTCTGGAAGGTCTCGGACCCTAGGACAGTGAAAATTTTAAAACTGCACTAAGATACGAACAAGGTATCCATAGAAGTGTGTCATCAATCTGATTATCCAATAGTGGTGTTGTCGAAATCTCGGTGGCCCCTAAACACTCTCTTCTTCTTCTTCCGGTACAGTTCCGCCATCAACTTGTTGATGATTAAAGAACTCTCAAGAGAGCAGTGGATTTTAACTTTGCCTTGGAAGATTTAGGATTACATGATCTAGTGCTACCAAAGGATCTGTCTTCGTTGCAGACCGTTCGATCTTGTTCAACAAGTTTATAAGCTATCTGTGATATTGGTAATGTGGTTCCTCGGGCGTTTTTGAGTTTCTGATTATGTGGATCTAGATGGTTCTAAAATGGTGATCATGGAGAGTGTGGTTAGTGAGGACATCAAGTATAAACTCGTGGAAAATGGATTTGTTGAACCAGATATGGCGGACGATGTCACTTTCAAAGGAGGTAAGTGGATGACGTATATGGGATTAAAAAAAGATACTTTGCAAATCAGTAGAGCGATTTCGTTGTATACAGGCCCTACGAATTTATAAAACTAACTATAAAATAAGATACTTTGTAAATACAGTAGAACGATTTCGTTGTATAAAGGCCCTACGAATTTATGGTTGAAAAGTTGTTGGTAATATAATGGAAAGTATTCCCATTGTTTGAGAAAAAAAACATTGTGTTATGAGATACGAAACCAAATTTTTTCATCGTCGGCAAGCAGCGCCGAGACGTGACCAAACTTGCGATCTGCAATCGAGTGGGTCGAAGCCTACTGCCTGAACCTGATAGCCCCCTACTCCTATTCCACCACTCCCCCGTCTTCAGACGTACATGTAAAGGCTACGTTTTTTGAAATACATGGAGATGGTCACCTCAGTTCTCTTTTCATTTTTGAAACAGCAAATTAGACACGAAAGAAAGCATTATGATTACTGGTCAGCACGTCTTCTGATTATGGTCCCTACATTATCAATGTAGGGACCATCTTGATATCACTGGGTAGGTAGGAAATTTTTATTTCTTCTTCCACACTCAATTGGCACACGATTCCAAGAAAACCACTCAATCACTGCAAAATCAAGTAGTACCATCTATACTAAAAAGTAGTCAATATTTGTATCCAGGTCTGAAAGGTTAGATAGTTTCAAAAAAATTTAACTGACGGTGGTTTTTGAAGACTGTTTTATCCTGAAGTGATAAAGTTAAATATTTCTCCAGTTTTTTGTTGTTGTTTGCTTCGGGCTGTTACGATGGATCCGTATCCAGCTGGACCACTTTGCCCTTCCTCTGATCTCTGAAGGCAGTCTCCTCCCCGCCCGGCCCCTTCCCAGCCTGGCCCCTTCCCCGCCTCNAAAGTGGATTGGGAAGTGGGATTTTCTTTCCTATTTTGGTCATGATACAGGGACTTCTTCCAAATCTCGAGTCGGTGTGACATGACGATTTTGTAAGCGTCTCTTATCTGAATTGAAACACTTTTACTTGTACTCACTTACCAGAACGTAACATCATAGCCACTAAATAGTCAAGTGATCTCCATCAAAAACACGTGTTCTGATTCGTCACGTGCTCCATCATCTACGGTAATACCAGAAGCTACTGAGGCAAATCAATAACGAAAACAGAATCCCCAGTGCATAAGGAAACCAGATATTCTTCCATCTCGCCAGACAACATGACCAAATGTGGTATTGTTTACATGTATTGTGTCATATCGTTGGACTAAATGACCCGTCTGTTCTGTACTGCAAGTGCCGTTGACCAAAGAGATTGACACGCCCGTTTGGAAGTTCTGCGTTCGATTCGTCGTGCAAAAGTGCACTTCACTTCAGGCGAATTGAAGAGGGCAATCCTTGACAAAGTAGCGTTGGGATTCATGTGACTTTTCTACATTACATCCACTTACTGATTGAACCTTGACGATGATTTTTTTTCAATTAGTGAAAACAAGCAGCGCTTCGTGTCAAATCAACTGATCTAACCAAAATGCCTGCGAACCAAGCACTACTGTAATTATCCTGGCAGTGGGCTTGTCAGCTATTAACGCGAAAAGCCAACGGGTATGGATAGCAAAAGAGATTTGGGGGATAAGGTGCCTCAGTTTTCTACGCTTTCAAACATCGTTTACAGGTATATAAATTCATTACGCCTTGGAACAGGCCCAGCCTGACTTAAGAAATTCATTCAGGCATCGTCAACATCGGCCTCCTGCAAGATGAAAAATGCATTGGCATACATAAATCCATTACAAAATATCAGTCAGGCCTCGAGCGCATAATGGAACAGCATATAGCTTTATTGATTTTCACTAAACTATTGGAAATCAAACAATATCGAGCACTTTTCAACAGGCACGCGTACAATTTGGAATAAGCAAAAGCATGATTGGATCAAATGCGCTACATGGCGAGGAAATTGGACACATGTACAAGAACCGTTCTGGTTCCGACTTTGACCTTGTAATGTATTGTCTAAAATGCACAAGGATATCTTCCTACTGCATGCGTTGAACAACCGAAACAGCCACCGAGTCATTTGAAGTTCTTTTAATGAAACCATATCACTATCATTATAGACCCGGAAGTAATGTCAATAGGAAATATCATGCATTCACAAGTTTCAAATTTATTTGTTGGTATTGGTCTAAGTCGATTTCAGTATGCCTGGGGTATAGTGTATTGGAAATGGGTACACAGGAAGTGCAGCTGAGTGTTGTGCAGAACAACAGAGATCAATTCCCTTGGCTCTTTCCCCACCTCTGATAACAGAATAACTTAACTGAAAGGCGGAGATTTTTGTCAAGATTTCTTGGCAATTTCTGCATCCACTTTCTTGATTGCCACGTTTACAATAAACATACATGTACATGCATATTGCCACGGTTGTTCACACAACAGATACATATATACTGCTGGGTACATTGACTCTGCAATCCACGCCATCACAGGAGCACATGCAACTCTCCTCAGTGCATTGCTGAAAATAGCCTAAATTGTATGTGGCCTGAACTTGGCTTGGTGATTGGTTGTTCAGTCCAGCCACTTTGAGCAATATTGATGATAATATAAGGCCTGGCTATCACCATCGAGTGGGCAACACCTTGAAATGTGTTGACGACTAGGCCTATGTCCTAGTTCGAGTAATATGGTAAAGAGCAACTTCCGTCAGGAAATTGTCGGCGATCGCGATCGTGTGAAATCACCACTTGTTGCAGATTCACTGCTCCACATCTAACTGCCTTGAAAAAGTAGAATACGGTGTTATATTTTAATGGGGTACCTGCACAACATTTTACCCCGCCAGATGTCTCTAGTAGTACTCAGTTAAATGCTATAGGCAAAATGTATGGAGCCAACCTGTTTTTGCTGAATACTGAGAAAACGGTCCACTAAAACCACCAACATGCAGTGGAAAAGTTCTTCATAATTATATATAAAACACATTCTGATTATTTTTGAATACCTCAGTTGAAGAAGGTACGCCCTGCTCATATGAAAATTAGCCTAAAAGTTTGGACTTACTGTAAATTGGTTCACTTTTTGAGTCATTTCTCATATGAGTGGAGCTTTAACTGCTGATGAAAAATATTTTAACTCCTGACCATTTTGTTAATTATCCAAACAGAAAATAATCTCTCACTGCATGTTGTATGATTAATCAAATAATAAAGGAGTTAGAGGCAAAATACTGTTTTGACAATACATTCTCCCTCTTCATTCTAACCTAGTTACTACTAGAGACATCTATTAGTGTTAGTTCGGCAGGTACCCCATTGGTCTGCCAAAGACACGCCAGCTTCTTCCTCAGCCAGCTAGCCAATGAGTGAAAGCAGTCGTATCACGTGAGAGAGCTCGTAATCGTCGCGAGAATTCCTTTACATATAGAACGCTGCCAAATATTTGCCTCATTACCACAATAGGCCTACAAGGTGTGCTCTCTTTTTCTTTCGGGAAAAAAATTCGACGACGAAAATCCTACCTGAAAAGGTTTAGGCCTAGGTAAAAACATTGAGTGTGGTTACATTGTCAGGTCGGCACAATCGCATCATGAAAGACACGGAACGCAGTTCGCATATGTGCCAAGCCAATACAATAGTATATAATCTCTTGCAACTTTTTTTCGGCTCACATTGCGTGATGTACCTGTTGTTTCGCTTGCTTTAAAAGAAAAGATACCCAAGTGCCATTGCCCTGGATGGTTTGTTGTATATCCACAAAGCTTTATTTTTGTTTTAGATTGTTAATAGACACGAACGTTTCTTTGTTTACATTTCCTTCACCATTTCTATTATCCGCCTTTTTGTCATGTTTGTGTCTTCATTGAGGAAGTAATTTTATCTGATCTGCCAACAGATGCTTTCTCTGGACAAAAGGGAAGTTGTGGATTTCCGCTGCATTTTCCAGTGGGCCATTGTCAATTTACATTCTACACCTAGGCCTGGTACTTCATCCAGGAATTCGTTTTGTCGAACAACGTAGCACAACCTCGTCAACCGAACATGTGAACCAAGCAACCTTATTGGTTCTTTCTTCGGTATTTAAGTACAACCGCAGTGATTGGTTCTTAGTTTTGGTAAAATTCAGGGTTTATAAAGGTCTACCAAAAACTGTGAATCCACTGATAGACGTTATTTTCGTAGAAGATTTACTGAAGCAACTAGTAGGATCCTAGGATATGTGACCAAAGGCGTGTCCGAGAATAGAAACGGGTGATATCTGTTTCGACAATCGGATCGGAAGATTTTGCCCGAAGATTGTCACCATTGGCAATCAATACAGTACACGTGTTAGGAAATTGGAAAACATGGGTAAAACGAACAAATAATACAACGTAATATTTCGGACGCTTTGAGATTTACCAAACGGCAGAATGACGTCATTCTGTTGATTTTTTCGTCTTTTCATCCCTAGAGTCTCCTAATGAATCGGAATGTTCAATGTTTCATTTTTCTCATGACATCCTCCGACAGTTATTGAACTATGTTTACGTGTAGTCCAGTGGAAAAGCACCGTGGTGTGAGCATCGCTGCTTTTCCGAAGCGAGTCTGCCTGTCATGGACAAAAGACCGGATATTAACCCATCTTGTGGAGGACCGGGGGCTCTTCAGATAAATAAAGAACGTACCCGTTCTTAATATTACTTCATCCAGCTTATTAACTTTGCTAAGAAGATCAGCCTGTGGCTGTTTTGTCATACATTTTGCAACCTTTCCCTGAATAGATAGACAGCTCACGGCAGATTCTACTCAATGACACCGAGAGACAGACTAAATTGACGGACGTACATTGTGTCTCCCCCTGAGGCTGTATCTCCAGCTTCCCACGTATTTTTGAAAGTTTTGTTCATCTGATTTTCCCATGTAAATCTTCTGTTTATTGACTATTTACTCTTTCCATAACCAGATACCACATTTGCTCAGCCCCTCGAAACTTTCTTTTAAATATCCCTTCCTTTGTTAATCTTCTTTCTATTTGTTTCTATTTTTCGTCTGCAACGTACTTTCCATTCGAGTTATTTTTCCGTGCTGGTGCATGTAAATACGTAACCTAGGGCGTGAAGAGTATCGTCAGGTTAAAGTACAGATCAATGAACACAAGACGCAGGCCATCCATAAAGTTGGCATGCACTTCCCAACCGTTCCCTCATGAGTCAATACCAGATAGAGAGATGACGGCAGATTTTACTCAGTAACACCGGAAACTAAATTGACGACGGACGTACGTGTACACCTGTATCTCCATATTACGAATATCTTCTCTCGCTTTCCTTTCCTTAAGCTTGTGTGGACACAGAGCCCCACGAAATTTTGTTTCAGTATGCATTCGTTTGTTATATCATGGAGGTATTACCTCCATGGTTATATCTATTTCTATTTCGTCTTGCACGTCTCGTAGAATGATTCAAGTTATCTTTACATCGGCGATAGGCTCGCAAATTCCAGTCAGCCCGCCGTACGCAGCCCTATACAATTTTGCATTCGTGCACAACCTCTCTGCACTCAGCAGATTCCAATGCCTTCGTCGGTGGTTTGCGTGGAGCTCTGGCAGTAAACCTCGCAAACCATCCCTGGCAATAGCGAATTATGAGCTTTCTGTTCTTAACCTAGGCCAAGAAGATGTATTGTCAGGTTTAATTACAAATCAATGAACACAAAAACGCAGGCCATCCATAAAGCGGCAATGACAGCCTTGTTATCTTGCCCGACCTGTGGCTTGGCGACAGAATAGACGACCGGCCAATAAATCAGACAGATGTTGCGATCAATCAGAAATAAAACAATACTCGCTGAGAAGGAAATAGGATTTCTCGCAGGGAGTCGAAATTAATAGGAAAATTATAAGATGCAGTCTTATTTAGGAGCACGTTAGCTGGCTAATAAGTAACGAAAGTGACCGGTAAATATTACATTTGCATCAGGTTACCAGCATGATCTGTGAGGTCGGCAGCTGGTTTGAGGCTAAGCTACATCAGAGGCTTCAGCACGACATGCAGTTAGAATAGGCTGACCGAAGGGCCCGATTTTAGAACGAGTCGGGTGACTTTATTCCATGCATGGTGTTATTCGAATGAGAGTCATAACGTATACGTTGTGTTCCCTCTCTGAATTTAACCATAGGAATAATTACTAAGGTTTAATTAAGGGGTCTTAACACTCTGCAAACATATTCAACCATAATTCCAACTCCTTTCATTCCTGACTGTTCAACACGACTGCTGAGAGTCTCCTCAAAGAAATGTGTGAACGATATTATATTTCATAAAACAAGGGCTCCTAGATAGATATTTGAAAACAATGCGAACAACCTGTAGCTGGAGGCATCTAAGCATGTACATTTCTGCGCCTCTGTACATACAAGGCTGATTCATGTTGTTAACAATTACAGGCCTGCTGCCTTCAACCCTGGAACTTTACAAAACAATTTTACTTTCAGTCCTCATAGATTTACTTACATGTATGTACAGTGACTCTGTATACCATCACAAAAAACATTTTGCTGCAGTTTGATACTTAAACACAAAATTAGAGTGATAAGAACCACCTTTGCTAAGTAATACAAGCTCTGCCTCCAGTCACAAATCGTTTGCTAAATTTTATGTCACTTATTTCTGATCATTATATGGGCAAATCTAGAGGCTTTATCACGACAAGCACTATAGGACACGTAGGCTGAAATTCCCGTTTTCTGAACAAGCTAGTTGCCATACTGTATTAGTAGAATGAACAAGGGTCATATGTATTCCGATAACCTTTCTATGGACTTTGGACGGTTGCTGTAATTGGCCCAATACAAAGAGGATGGAGAGCCAGTGTATGACCAATGTAGACATATGTTTTCCCACTCCCCACAATCCTATTTGCGCAGTCTTCAACGACAAACTTCGGGCACCATCTTCCGATCGGAGATTCGAAACCGCTAACAGCAGTTTCTATTCAATGTAGACATAAATTTACCGATACTTCTCATCAAATAGAGTAATTGTCTACTTGTTATTTGAACACCCGACACTTGACCGATTATGTTCAAAGAGAATAAGAAAAAAATATCATTGATCAGTGAAGATCGGAAAGTGCAATTGACATTTTCATTCATATTGTATGCAATTGATCAGTTTCAATTGAGGTTGCTCAGTGCCATCAAGCACAGACGAGGTAATAACATGTAAGTGGTCTTGCATCGTCGGAAGAAAGCTGAATCTCCCCCAGCCACAAATAAAATGTCAGAGACTCGATCGATGGCAAAAAGAGAAGCGTTTCCCCATTTCCCGGTTATCAATAGAATTACGATTAACTCTGATTATCAGGTCTGTCCGGACATTTAAAGTGTGAACTACCATTTGATGTCATCACTGAGAGCTTCATTGATACCCTGCGCAGCAGTTCAAAAGAACTCACGCTGCTAGTAGGAAACGTGTAGGCTGCGGAAGGGTAGATTTGTTGGCCACTTGTGCTAGAGTACCTCGAGAGAGTCGGTTGTAATCGCTTTGAATTCCTAACCAATATAATTTACCCTATCTTCTTTCGATAGCAAAAATGTTAAGGCGCTCATAGGTCGACACTGCGTCTTAAGCAGCTCGACGGATCCGTCGCAGATAAAAAACCACCACGCGCAGGTCGACATTTCAGCGCTTGAGAGTAACTCGGAGCAACTGGCAGTTACCTCGAACAGCAGGCGCAGGTCGACGGATCTGAGTGGAACTGGAGACAAGCCGCCGAAAAGTAGAACATGGGCAACTCGAAGCCACTCGCGGCAACTAGCGGATCCGGCAGTTGCTCGGAGACGCGAGCGCGCTCAGCTCGACAAAATCGGCAACTGATCATTCACTCCCGAGTTGCTTCCATCGCCGGAAAGCTAGTTGCCGCCAGTTGCTTCAAGACGCAATGTCGACCTGTAAGCACCTTTAGACGGGTTATTTTGGTGTTTTATTTCGTCGTCCTTCGTTGTGCTGATTCAATAAAGTGCCGGTCAAAAATTGAATATGGTATTTCATCAGCGCTTGCCCACAACACGGAAGCCGCTGCACTAAAACCTCTTCTGTAGGCAAAACGGCCACATAAACTAATAGCCGTTCGCATTTATTCATGAAATTTAAATCTTCCACAGGGAGCCGTATTCAGCGCTGCTTAATGAACCGAGG
Source organism: Notospermus geniculatus (assembly GCA_002633025.1). Lineage (NCBI taxonomy): Eukaryota > Metazoa > Nemertea > Pilidiophora > Heteronemertea > Lineidae > Notospermus > Notospermus geniculatus. Next base: position 77,314 of record NMRB01001341.1, read on the forward strand.
TTACCTAGAAATTAGATTTCAGACCAGTGTTTGCTTCTAAGTGAGTGGCTGCTTCATAAGTTCTCCAATAAAATACTGCGCTCATCAGTTTATCAGAGTAGCTTTACCTTCAATGTTTTCGTAAGAACTTTGACTTCACATGCAAACTTGTGAGATCAACAAATGAGATGTGAGTGTGAGTGTGTAGATCTTCTTGATATGCTGTCCCTGCAATCCTGACACAATGTTCAGCACGCTTTCCTCACGCCAATTACGGTATTAGTTTCGCCAAAATTCAACACCGTTACCTTTACACATCTGATAAACAAATGTTTAAAATATTTTGCATTTGAATCATCTCGAAATGAGCCTACAGTGGGCATGTCTACGTTGACAGACTAAAATCGAAATCCCCCACCGATTTCTGGAGAAATTGAACGTGGACCGTGTGCCGTGTGCGTATGAAGCTGCGTGTATGTTGCCAACATGTTTTTCCAACATTTGAACAACGTTTCTAGTGAGCAATTCTTTTGCCCTTCATACACTGGCCAATAAATCAGCAACATTTAAACAACAGGTTGGAAAACTCTTCTTTCTCTTTAGAAGGATCAACCAAAAAACCAGATTTTCATACGGATTCTCAGCAAAAAACGACAAAAAAATTCCTCTTCCCCCCGAGAAAAAAATGTCGTCTCCCCCCCNGAGTTAGTTTCAGAAGTATAATTCAACTACAGCTGTGTGTGGTAAACAGTACTTATGTGTGGTACATGTAAACGGTGTTTCAAAAGATGAGTATCAATAAAAGCTACCCGAATTTGTTCAGATGCAACATACTAGTACTGCATTTCGGTGTAGCATGCAGACATATTCAGGCGCACTGAACCACTTGGACTGTTGTACCAGATGCTCACACCTACCATTCAGAATGCTGCGCATATCATTAAATTCCAAGCTGTTGCAAGATTAGATGCTTTTCTCGTCATAATTTTCTGTTGAACATCTGGCGATGCGGAGAGGTTTGTGCCATTGGTGACGAACCACTCGGTCTTCGATGGTCATTCTAGTGAGACTCGCAACGCAAAGGATGAACATGGTCAAAAATCAAACACTAAACGGTGATCGTTGAAAAGGCTTGGAATATCATCAACCGAATGACATCCATTAAGAAAGGACTATTGTATTCTGAGCTGTTTTCGCCAGGAGAGGAAAGGATTCCACGGAGTGTAGTTCGCGGTACGTTTGAAAAAATTAGGTACATTGTATTTAAAAATCAAGGAGACGCCCATATTAAGGTATCACTACCGATATGATGACTTATTAGAAAGTTGGTATTTACATGTAGATAACCGTTAGTATATATACACTCTTCCTATTATGTGGCGGTGGGTTTCGAAGATGAGGTGGAATGGGGAAATTTTAAGCATGCAAATAGCCACTTGAAAAACACGTAACGTTCCACTGTTGTGCAAAATTTAAAGTGTTCAAATCCCATGTATGATAAAAAGTTATTAAATTGATATTTTGATTTTGACTCTTCTGGTTTTAGTCTGATCTGGTGTAAGAATTACGGAGTTCTTGAATTGCTTAGGAAGTATCAAAGGGAAATGTTAGTTCCTGCATAAGCCACTGATTTATAGGAAGGGCCTATAGAGAAAAGAGTCACGGAAAAATATGAAAACATGGCTGTCACCATCAAATTGTTTTATATCAAAAAATATCGGTACGTGTGAATGCTGTTTGGGGCTAAAGAATGTTAAAGTTTGTATTTTACAGAAGTAACGCCGAGAAAATGAACGAAAAACGTAAACGATACGATAAAATGACGTCACATGGCATTCAAATTGGAGGCAGGGACAGAATTATGAATGGAGTGTGACGCCCTTGCCCTGTCTTTTACATTTCGTTCAGTTTCTTAACCTTTCAATAAATTATTTAGTCCCGTATTTCGACGTCGGATATCAAGTCGTGCACAAAATATTTATTTCAACATCGCAAAATACCACGTCTGTGGCCAGCGAATATATAAACTAAACAGTACAAACAAGCGGGCATTGTTATGGTGGCCGATGTAAGTGGCAGTCAATCTCTCGTTATCAAGATGCAATCTATGACGCACAGAGAATGAATTGCTCTGTAATTGCACCTCTGTGGTCACTGATGGCAGTCATTCTTACCACCTGCGCACATCCTCGACTTTGGTTTCAGCAACAAACCGACTGGCGTGCGGACAAACCTAAAAATATAAGCCCTTTCGTTTTGTGATGCGACCGCAAGTCATTGTCCGCCCACTGAACTACATGTACATGCAGGACTAAAGGTTGTGTAATACACTGACAACATTTTTCCAAAATTTTTCATAGTGACAACACGTTGTTGGACAGGGAAAAAGTGGAAAGGGAAAGGAAGGGGGAAAGAGTTTATCAACATGTCGTTCACATGCTGTTATTTAATTTGTTGATCAGTGTCTTAATAGGCCAAAAGATACTGTTCGATTCCATTCGAATATCAGTGATTTTTACATGACCACGCTTCTTAGAATCGAAGGTGACGCACATGTTCTCCATGCCCGTATGTGTACAGTGTCTATCATCATAATAATTAGCCAGTTATTCAAGGCCAATCACCAGAAATGTCCTCCGAGGGTTGTTACATAATCCACTGCAAAATCCAACATTATATTCAAATGCAAGAAGCGGGCAAACTGCACAGAGCAGTTTCAGCCCCAATCCGAGAACAACGACGAGGGATATCCTTCCGTTCCGCTCACTTCAGCTAGATAATCTGTAGGCCAACAATACTTGGGAACTATCTGAAATGGGAATTAAAGGCCTTGAGGCTTTCGAAAAATTTCTGAATGAAGACGACTTTCCTGACATTGAGGGTGAGTCTAGATACCGAAAACAAAGTTCGTAAAGAAGTTTAGGTTTTGGCACTCTTGGGATATCTGTAAACTTGGGAATCCTCCTAAAAATCTCTTTTACCTGTACTGAGTTATTTCAGGAGAATACGGTAGTACGTATTGAATATCCGATAATGTTTCTGTGAACTTGCGATATCTTCCATAATGTCCAGCATAAAGCTTTCTCAGGAATGCTGTCCAAATGCTGGAAAACTACTGCATAAGTGTTCCATACGTTTCATACGTCCCTGAGAGAAAAACTCTGAGTCGGCGAAACAGGCAACATTTTTCCAACATTTTGAACAGCGTTCCTGAGCAACACGATCTTTTGACCCTAAGGATTCAGTAATAAATAAAAGTGGAAAATAAGAAGTGGGAAATTTTGGGCTTTTGCGCGAATTTTTCAGTTTCTCAAATTGGGATAGAGTTTTTTTCCCATTTTGAGAAATTCTCTTGAAATGACATGACAATATTTTGTCTGATTTTTTTGTCTGATTTCTTAAAATGGGAAAAGTTTTACCCCAATTTGAGAAATAGAAAAATTCGCGCAAATGTCCACAATTTCCCACTTCTTATTTTCCACTTTAATTTCTTACTCCCTTCCCTATATTCACTGGCCAACATTACAGCAACATGGAAACAGCATGTTGGCAAAACTCTTTCCCTTGTACCTTGGAGGAGTCAGTATAATTCCTCCAAGCTTGTGCACACGCGACAACAAGGCGTTTCTACTCTGAATGTTGCCAGTGTATACACTTGTTTGAAATAAATAGGGTGATATGTTGGAGAAATTTGGAAAATGTTGCCAAGGTACACAACTGTTTGAAGTGAAAAAGGTAATAGGGAGGTTAAGAAATCAAGCGATAAAAGTAATAGTCCAGTAAATTTAAGCGAAAATTCGGGCGAACCGGGAACAAATTGCAACAGAAAGTTTTTTTGCTTTAAATGTTTTATTAGGTCACCTTGGACATCATATCCAAAATCCCCCAAAATCGCACGGCGGGAACCCACTTAATTTGCATATTCAATTTTGTGAACTGACTTTAACGTTGGACGCTGATGGACGCAACAGCTGAGCTTTGTACAGGAGAGTGGGACCCGATGTACAGCTAACTTTGTAACGGTTGGATTTACACCCCATAAATGTATTACCAACAGATAGAAATACGGTGCCTCGGAACCAGACAAACACATTCTCAATTGTTTTTAGTCGTTATGTACTAAGATATGATGCTTTTTATATAAATTAACACAAAAATGGGTCAAAATGCATAAAATGTCAATTTCGATTAGGTAGCCGCTTAAAACGTCCAAAGAATAGGCTTAGTTGATTCCGAGGTACCATGTTTCTATGTGATGGTAATACATTTATGGGGTGTAAATCCAACCGTTAAAAAGTTAGCTGTACATCGGGTCCCACTCTCCTGTACAAAGCTCAGCTGTTGCGTCCATAAGCGTCCAACGTTAAAGTCAGTTCACAAAATTGAATATGCAAATTAAGTGGGTTCCCGCCGTGCGATTTTGGGGGATTTTGGATATGATGTCCAAGGTGACCTAATAAAACATTTAAAGCAAAAAAACCTTCTGTTGCAATTTGTTCCCGGTTAATTCCTAGATTTACTGGACTATAAACTTTACGACAACGTTATTTTTCATACTACACATTCACTAGATTTTGTATTGCATTTTCGGTACAAAAATAACGTTGTTGTTAACGTTTACGTTTATCGTTTGAATTCTTAACCTCCCTATTATTTATTGAATGCGACTACTGTGCTACTGTTGATCTCTGCCATAATCCACCATTAGTCGTTGTTTTGATAATTTATGATTTACCGTATTGATTTTTGTGTCTTTAGAGGTCGCTTGGAAATACGTACGTAGTTTTTGTAACCTAAACCCGGAAGTGCAACTCCAGGCAGTTACAACAAAATCAACAGTTTCACCCACAAATCACGTGAACAATAATATTAATAATTAGTCGCGCCGGAAACAAACTATGGTGACCTCCTCGCATACTATCCGTTTTCGTGAATGTTATATCACTAACTAAGATAACACCTGGTAATTCTGATGCATGAGTGTTACATACGTTGCATTAATTAACAACGTAAGGTATGAGATAGACGAACAGTATGCCACAATACGACGAGCATAGCAGCGCAGCCGCACAGAGAAAGGGACCAAACCATATGTCATTACTGTACTAGGACAATACCATTTTTTTAAATTTTTTTTCACGTCGGTAATCTTGCTTGTTTTGAAAATGGTGGATTTATTCAATTTTTACGAGGATCTCGACGGCCCAGGTAAGTTCGTCCAAACAGTTGAAAGCCCCCATTTATTTGGTCTTTGGTCCATTTCAGAATTGTTTCTAGGTATAACCAGTATTCTCTTCCCCACATTCTCGGTTTTTGTTTTGTTTTGATTTGATTTGAACACGAATTGGACCTACTTTCGTATAATATGTTGTAGATGTAGAAAAGGTTTCAAAACGTTTGGCAACTTCATCAAGAACAAAGAATTCAGATGTCGGCTGTACATTCAATAGTATGTCTGCAAAACACAGAGATTGCTTCTACACACCCTTCCTTTCAATCATTTCAATTAGGATCCAGCTCATTCACTTCTGGCATTTCTACTAGGAAGTGCCTGAGGAAAGGAACTGAAAAGCTGCCATCAATCGTGATTTTATTTTTTTGGGTGTGGTCATTTGAATACATCATATACCGGTAGTTGAAATTTCCGCATTCTACACTACAATATTTTGCGTCCGACCGTTTTTCACCCTGCGCGACATCATTCTAAACAAGGTGTTTATTCTTGTAATGGGGGAAGGGTTTTGAAAGTCCACCAGACCTGAATTTGATTTTGCCAAAAATAGCTAAGAGAGGAAAAATGAACAAAACTATATTTTCAGGAAGATCATGACTCTTTCGTACATGTACACAATGTATATATCTAGTCTTGATTTAATGCAGTTGGACCGCGACGGATGTACTGTACATCAAGTAATACAACGCCCCAAACAGGATTATATTTTTGTCGAAACCTTTTCATGTTACGCATGCCGAGATGACGAAGCCAACGACAGACTTGATTGATATTCATGTAGGGCCGATTTGGCCGATTTATTACATAATCAAGCATACATGTAGATATGTCAGTGTTAATGTTACATAATAGTTACATAATATATATATATACAGAGAGAGAGAGATGTTCTGCAAATCATGGAAAATCATCTACAGATTACGTACCATAGGGAAATGTTACCCAATCTTCCGCAATATTACAGAGTTACAGAAATTACGTAATAATCCATGAAACGGTTGTATTTAACCGCACCTGACTGCCGAGTTACAAACATATACAAGCTAGAGAGGAAGGAGAAGGGGTGGAGGGCCATTTCTAAAACGCGGATTCGGCGGAATCTGCGGAATGTACAGTTAAATCGGCGCATTCAGTCATGCAATTTAAAATAGCCCAAGTGTGTATATAATCTGTACTAGAGTATACCGTGCCCGGGATAGGCCCTACCGTGCATGTTTGTACAAGGCCCTTATATAGTCCATGAGCTAGACCCCAAATTTTTCAGTTTGACTACCAATTTCGTGACCAGATCCAACATGGATTTTTGATCAGTCTGATGTCTGAGGTGTCTGAAATCATGTACACGGCAATGAACGACGGAGGCGGCGATACGCTAAGAAAGTAATTCGTCATACCAAAATCGCCAAAGGCATATCGGAGGCGCTTATAGATCACAGTTGTATATGAAGGCGAAAGGACCAATCCCATAGGAGAGTTAGACTAGAATGTGAAACAAGCTTTCTCCATTTAATTAGAAAAAAAACATATCTTCTGATTATTATCACTACCAGCTCTGAATGTGGACTCCATTATCACATCATGAGCCGCGGAAACCAAAAAAGGTTTATGGCGAATTTTCTGCATCATCTCAGCTGCTTATCGGAACGTAACGCCCACGATTTATGACAGGATTGGCGAAGCATCATTGCACTGATTACACTGATAGGCATGTGACGCCTGTATTCATTTTTCAGAGACCTTCATAACGGAACTAGTTCAGAAATGCTCCGAACTATTCGAAACCTTCCGTTCGAAAGTGCTCCTGGATCATGACGTGAACACTTCAGACACAAGTGAAGAATAAAAAAGCGGTTAATGCATTGGCAGCCAGAACTCTCTGGAGGGCCTCGCGGACCCTAGGACAGTGAAAATTTTAAATTCTGCACTAAGATACGAACAAGGTATCCATAGAAGTGTGTCATCATTCTGATTATCCAATAGTGGTGTTGTCAAAATCTCGGTGGCCCCTAAACACTCTCAAGAGAGAAGTGGATTTAACTTTGCCTTCACAGATTTAGGATTACATGATCTAGTGCTACCAAAGGACCTGTCTTCGTTGCAGACCGTTCGATCTTGTTCAACAAGTTTATAAGCTATCTGTGATATTGATAATGTGGTTCGAGGCGTTTTTGAGTTTCTGATTATTTGGATCTAGATGGTTCTAAAATGGTGATCATGGAGAGTGTGGTTAGTGAGGACATCAAGTATAAACTCGTGGAAAATGGATTTGTTGAACCAGATATGGCGGACGATGTCACTTTCAAAGGAGGTAAGTGGATGACGTATATGGGATCAAAAAAAAAGATACATGTACTTTGCAATACAGTAGAGCGATCTCTTTTGTATACAGGCCCTACGAATTTATAAAAAAATTATAAAATAAGATACCAATGTACTTTGCAAATCAGTAGAGCGATTTCGTTGTATACAGGCCCTACGAATTTATAAAAATAACTATAAAATAAGATACTTTGTAAATACAGTAGAGCGATTTCGTTGTATATAGGCCCTACGAATTTATTTAAAAAAGATAAAATAAGATACTTTGCAGTACAAGAGCGATTTCGTTGTATAAAGGCCCTACGAATTTATGGTTGAAAAGTTGTTGGTAATATAATGGAAAGTACATGTATTCCCATTGTTTGAGAAAAAAACATTGTGTTATGAGATACGAAACCAAATTTTTTCATTGCCGGCAAGCAGCGCCGAGACGTGACCAAACTTGCGATCTGCAATCGAGTGGGTTGAAGCCTACTGCCTGAACCTGATAGCCCCCTAGTCCTATTCCATCACTCCCCCGTCTTCAGACGTAAAGGCTACGTTTTTTGAAATACATGTAGAGATGGTCACCTCAGTTCTCTTTTCATTTTTGTAACACCAAAGACACGAAAGAAAGAATTATGATTACTGGTCAGCACGTCTTCTGATTATGGTCCCTACATTATCAATGTAGGGACCATCTTGATATCACTGGGTAGGTAGGAAATTTTAATTTCTTTCTTCTTCCACACTCAATTGGCACACGATTCCAAGAAAACCACTCAATCACTGCAAAATCAAGTAGTACCATCATATAGTCAATATTTGTATCCAGGTCTGAAAGGTTAGATAGTTTCAAAAAAATTAACTGACGGTGGTTTTTGAAGACTGTTTTATCCTGAAGTGATGAAGTAAAATATTTCTCCAGTTTTTTTGTTGTTGTTTGCTTCGGGCTGGTACGATGGATCCGTATCCAGCTGGACCACTTTGCCCTTCCTCTGATCTCTGAAGGCAGTCTCCTCCCCGCCCGGCGCCTTCCCAGCCTGGCCCCTTCC
>NMRB01001341.1:97347-133528 GCA_002633025.1 Notospermus geniculatus
CAAGATTGAAATAGAACTTCAAGCTTCGATGAAGCAGCATGAAGCAACTGTACCAAATCTAATAAATTGGTCCCAAAGGCATCGCTAGTGCTAACAATCACTGCGTCTTGCCTCGGATGGGATGCCCTATGCACTTTGCATCGTTAGCTCGTGTAAAGGATAGGGTAATCGTATTTCCACTGTATGCGAATTCACCCCGTAATCTGATTAATTTTGCCAATGGGAACAAAAAACACGTTTTTCGCAAAGGTTACCCTTGGCAAAATAATGAGAGTGGGAAAGGCAAGTCAACGCCACGTTCAACAACTGTATGTGTTTTACGTTCTTTGTTTTTTAATGCCCTCTGCCTGCAAGAAATTAAATTTCACGTCGTATTTTTCCCAGCAAATTGTGTTAAGTGTAAATATCAATTTCAGTTGTGTTCCCTGTTGTCTGCAAATGGTTGGCTATTTGAGAGAGACGAAGTGAAGCATTTACATGCCCTCTCATAAGTATATTCACGCTGTGCCGCCCTTTAAAATTCCTCCCAAGGCGTTGCAATTTGTCTAAAAATACGTAGGCAAACAAAGTATGTTTCAGACTGATAGCATATATAAAATCAAATTATAAAACATCCATTTTGCTTGAGAATATCGAAGTTTTACAACAACCCCGAAATTTAATATTCCTGACTGTAAGATATCAAACCAATATAAAATTTAATTTAGTGTGTTTATAGCACACAGCTTTTAAAATTTTTGAAATGGAGTTCACTTTTGTACATGTACTTTGAATAGAGTTTTTACCATTAAAAGGAGGAATTGACCTGACTGGGTTACACATTTCATTGACAAGGAACTGTACCTTTCCCTTTCAAATTGCATCATTCGTACAATTGCTGAAGATTCACCAATGAATATAATAGACTAGCCGTAACCCGTGAAAATCACGGGTTTGAAAAGGCAGTTGAGTGTAGGATTGGTTTTTGTGTTGAGAGTGTATCGCTAACTTTGTTGATGTTACGTAACGTCGGTCTTTGGTCGATGACGTAAACACCTCGATCGTCTGCCTCGCAGCACATCGCCTGCACGGACTCCTCAGCGTGACGTCATCCTACATGTATGACGTCATAGTTATCGTGACGTCATATTAAACTCTCAAATCCTTGGTAACGACCAAAAACCCGTTAAAACATAACTCTGCGAAGTTTTAACGGAAAAATCGCTTCACTATGCACAAATACATATCAAGAGGAAATCACCTGCCAAATCTGAGCCGAATCGAAGCATCACAGACGCAGTGCGGCGCCGGACAAAATTCCGGCTTAGCGTATTATAATATAGATGCTCAAAATATCAAAGGGGGACAAAAGAAACTTAAAAAGTTGAAAAGCTATCGTCTCACTAAACGGAACCTGCGAGTCTTTTTGTTCTGTTGTCTTCATTCTCTTGTTGTAAGCAAAGGAGAGTCCCACTTCAATCCTTTCAACTCTAATGACGTTACTTCAAAACATTGGTTACCCATTACGCACTTGTTTCTTAACGATCAATTCAGTCTAATTTCTCAGTCTCTTCAGATCTCTCAAATGAAGTTTCCGTGTTTTCAATTTGTCTGCTTAGAGGGCGGTTGTTTCAAACGGAAAACGTCATCAGCCCAACTGGCAGGTTTTTTGAACAAGTAAAAAACAATTGTGTGGGATTACTGAACGTAGGAGTGTAATTCTATCATCGCATTCTTTAAACGGCAGAAAAAGAATAAATCGGAACAACGGAGTAACGGAACGACGGTCGAAACTAAAATTCCAAATCAAGTGCAAATGGCATGGACTAGAGAAATCAAACCCAACCATAGTCTTCTTTGCTTTCATTTTCAATTATATTTGATTCAATACCATCGTTTTTCTTTAATATATATACATGTAAACATTCTTTTCCCTGGCACTATCGGGTGACAAAATATTCTCAAAATCTATTTGATTTTGTTCGGAGCTTGTACGGTGCGCAGTGAGAGGATATTCACGGACAAGTTGCGGTGACAAGAATTTTTTAAGAGTGCTCGTAGGCATTTTGATGTGTTCATTGCGCCGATCTGTTGGCATGAGCACCTACCTCTGACTTGTAATATTGCAAGTAAAATACACTTAACATCAACAATTTAGCCAAAATCTGTAGGTAGTGAGTTGCTAGCGCCACCTGTGATGAAGTGACGTACTGATATGAACGTTATAGCAAGCTGCGTTTTGGCCCCTTTAAACAGAAGCCCAATGTATGATAAAATAGTACGGTAATTGGTGTGACACTATTGTGTATGGTGGCCCATACATGCCATGCATATATTTTTATCCGCATTACAAAATTCTGAACATTATTGCATTTTTTCTATCCACCTGGGTGGAAAACATTATCACCCGGGTGGAAAACATTTTCACCCGGGTGTAAAACATTTCCACCCGGGTGAAAAACATTTCCACCCGGGTGGAAAACAATATTTTACACTCGGGTGGAAAACATTTCCACCCGGGTGGAAAACAATGTTTTTCACCTGGGTGAAAATGTTTTCCACGCGGGTGGAAATGTTTTACACCCGGGTGGAAATGTTTTACACCCAGGTGGAAATGTTTCACACCCGGGTGGAAATATTTTACACCCACAGGTGAAAATGTTTTCCACCTGGGTGGAAATGTTTTCCACCTCGGTGGAAATATTTTACACCCGGGTGGAAATTGGAGGAAAAAATACAATAATGTTCAGAATTTTGTAATGCGGATAAAAATATATGCATGGCATGTATGGGCCACCGTAATTGTGAACAACGATATCGGCGATTTCGGTCGTAGATTTTTCAAGAATAATTCTACACGTCATCCATGTCTGTGAGGAGAAAAACGACCCTGCTGCGTTATCTCTTTAACAAGTGTCTTGTATTTCCAATACCAAATGCCTGGACGCATATGGCACTATTGGGTTTGGAAGAACAATGCTTATTGGTCTGACTGCAGGTGAATCTGTTAAGGTGCACTTGATTCTGATCTAAACAGCTACGACGAAGCTGGGTCACACCCGGTGTAACGTTTTTGAATGTTCCTCATCTGTGAGTGTTCCCCTAATATTGTCTGACGGAAGAAAGCTGCGATTAGATGATACACAAAGAAACGTGTCAATCTCTCTGCCATCGTTTCCAAAACAATAAGCGGAAATAGTGACATACGGAAACACCAGCAGATGTCACACCGGTCTGACACCTCCTAGTCCGGCGCCTCCAAACCTGTCACTGTCGAGATTCAACCACACACCCAAACCGCGCATATTTTTACGACTTACTACGATATTCGTAAACTTCTGTGTCCCTGACCGTCTTTCATGGCGTTTGGTCAATGTATAGGCAATATAGGCAGAAGCATAGACACTAGTATAGGCAGGGGTATAGGCAGGAGCATAGGCAGGTGCATAGGTAGGAGCATACGCAGTATAGGTAGGAGCATACGCAGTATAGGCAGGAGCATAGGCACTAGTATAGGCAGGGGTATAGGCAGGAGCATAGGCAGGTGCATAGGCAGAAAACTTTCCAAAACTTGCAAAGCCCTGGTAACCGGCTGTTTATTAACGATACCCGTCTGGCCAAATCCTTTGCGACAACGCTGTAATAATGCCCCAATCACACTGAGCTAGTTCTCAGTTAAACTCCCAACGCAGTTGTGTACCGCGCCCCTTCGGTTTACTCGCTGTCGCTGTCGCCGCGTTTGGTCAACAGGTGGCGCTGAGAGAGTCGACCAATGAGAGCACCGAGCAACCGGTAACCAAGCTGGCCTGAGACACTTTTTCATTGGGCGAGCGGTTCGTAGCCATGGTAGCACAAGAACACCCGTTGGCAACGGGCAGAAGAGTTCGGAAAGCAGCGTGCTGATATAGGCTGTAAAACTCGCGCCAGGCCCTGACGCCATCTGTTGACCAAACGCGGCGACTTCCACGAAGTAAAGCAGTTGTGGAGAGCGAGCAAACCGAAGGGGGCGCGACTCACAACTGCGTAGGGAGTTTAGTTCTCAGTACGTTCTTGAAAATTTTACCGAACGGGCTCAAACTGTGTGCGAACGGAGTGGACGTAGTGGCAACCTTTTACAGTCCTTTTACGAACTTCATGGACGGGAAGGGTGCTCCTGAATATCGCCAGGCATTATTTGGCCAAGGGTTACACTTTTGTTTCATGGCATGTCTTTACCCCCACCATTTCGGATATTTATGGTGCAATGTACTATTCAGAGTTACCAATTGCACTGATAAAAGGGAGAGTAAATACCGCATTAAAACAAATGAAAGCAGTTTTTAGGTCAATAATTTGTAGACAACTGTTATTCGGGCTTGAAATGCTGTTGTCACCTTCATATTTTATAACGGTTATTACGTACAGAAAAATGCCCATTGGATGATAATCATCCAATGATAGGGCTGTTTATATTGTTGTGCACACCCCACAGAAAAAAGGTCAGTCAGCCACATTTGACGGAAGATTACCCTACATTTAGAATAAAGGCGATTACAGACCACCACAGCTCGCTTTGTACGTACATGGAGGTATTATACCTCCTTGCTTAGTATGGTGTTTTCAATCACTACCATCATTTGCGAATGCAAAACCGTGGGAACCAATTACAGAGCGCGTGTTGTTCAATACTGGACCTAACGAGTATTGTGATTGGCTGAGAGAAAGGTCACGATTAGGACCGGCATAATATTAAATAGCAACAAAGACAATACAAAACGCGTTTCTCGACGCCACACACCGACTTTACGAAAAATGGTCCATGGACCATGTGCTCACCTGGGTGAATGTAGAAGACAGAACAACAAGTGTCAAGCCTTGGGCAATGGCGTTTCGGAGCTTTTCGAAAACTCCTTATTAATCGATGTTAGTATACGTTCACGAGCTTCGTGTTCGTAAAGGCGATCGAGTTTTAACATTAAATCATTTAAAATGTAGGAGTTAGCGTACTTAGGTTTAAAGCTTTTTTTTCAGTTTACGTCTACACTCTAGTACATGTAACTACCACCAACTTGGTACCACGGTTGGATGTACAGTACAGTGCTAGCAGTGCCTTGAATAAACATGTCAACTCGGCCAAGATTTCGATGACGAATGTCACTAAAAAATTACAGTCAACAGTTGTCTAACATTTCTCAGGACATCTTAGAATGCATTCCAATACGTTGAAAGTACGACTGCATCTCTCTAATAACCATATCTCTGGTCAATTTACATTTACATAGACTACAGATTCAGTGATATTGTGTCGATGCTTTTGTGGTCAAAATTGCAGAACACATTACATTCATACGTTGGTAATAATTGCACATTAGATTGCAGGACCTATTATCAAACTTACACCACACTCACATCATAATCATAGCAAAAACTTGTAAATGGAATAATTTCTCATAATAGATATACGTACATGTACGTACGTTAAGCTTACGACATGTATTATTGTACACGATTGAGTACCGTACTAATAACTCTTTGTTTATGGATGCGAAAGCTATTGTCCCAACACGTCACTACTTTGCACCTTGGGTACCGGCAAGCTACATGTATCTCTTTCCCAATAGTAATTAACCTACTTTGCTAATGAAAATCTTTTGTGGCATACTCCATCTTGGGCGCAGCGTATGGGACATCGTGACTCGAGTACCCCGAAGTGTTGCTCCCTGATTAACACGAACGACAAGCTTCTCTCCGTGTTTGCATCGCGCATTTTCCTTTCCGCTTACCATTTTCTCTGGGTTTTATAATAACATCGGGGTCCCCCCAGAAACAAACTAAAATCCATCTACAGTGTACCACGCCACAGAAAGATGCCGCCAGTCAAACTATCTTGATACCGTACGTTGCTATCAGGCTTTTCAGTGACTACCACCCTGCGCTAGACGTTGCTGTCAGACTTTTCAGGAACACCCCTGCACTACTGTCTGAGGGGTACCATGCGTTGTGTCAGGCTTCGGAGACTACCGTGCACTGCTGTCAGGCTTTTCAGGAACTACCGGGCACTGCTCTCAGGCTTTTCAGGGGCTACCATGCACTTTTGTCACGCTTTTCAGTGACTATAGTGCGCCTCGCTGTCAGACTTTTCTTGATATAGAGTAAAACCTTAAAGGCCTGTCTACACGATCATACATTTGTTCAAAACATCATCATACATTTGTGTGATGATGTTCATGGACAGATATTTGATTGTGTAGGCAAGGTCAAGGTCACAGATACATGTAACTAGCTCTAGAGTAGTAAACTTATCATCGGAAACCATAGACATCGCTCCGATGTCCTTTTCTTGTTGTGTGAAATTTTGAATTTTTGAAATATCGTTAATACATTCAAATTCACTGATCACGGCTGTTAGAACCTAATGCTTCGTGTGCTTGTCGGTCTTTCTCGTAAAGCGTGATGACCATATATGGCAAACGTTGTGGTTAGTTTGCGGCTTGCGGTCAAAAACTGGGAGCACTAAAGGTAGAAGTACACAAACAAGTATTCTCCCCGCAGATTCAATAGCCCTCGTTACACTACATAAAAAACCCATGTCAAACCCGGGTTTTTTCTGTCCACACCTGTTAAAAACGCAGAGTAATAATCCCCTCCGAGCTCGAACGATTTTTGGAGGGCTTAATTTAGGTCCCCGTCACAAAATTTGAGTCGTGTTGATGGGCACCGGGCCTCAGGAGGGATTTTTCACAGCCGGGCTAGACCCGGGTGTCAAAAAAACCCGGGGATTTCTATGTAGTGTAACCACGGCTTATCTTGATTAGGTAAGAAGTCACGATCATAAGTTATAGAATCATTTTTTTGATCAATCGAGAATAAACGGTGATTTTGACTTAAAACCTGTTTTCAATAGAAATTCATTCCTCTTTTGGCATTGTTCGCCCTTTATAATTTGTGTGAATGGGAGGTACGTTGTGTTGTATTGTATTTCATCGTGTAGGTGTACTCGAAACTGGAGGCGTTCATTAGAAATGTTGGCAAAGAGATTCTTCATGAAACAATCGGCATTAAGTTAGTGAGAATCTTCGATAATCGAAGGCCGATCTGCTCTCCACTGCGTTACATCGCACATCACCCTTCGAGAAATAGACCAGTCGGCGGCGTATCTTGGCACTATGTCAACTTTACCGGTCGACCAATCATATGACACTTTATATCGGGTCTTCGGCTACAACTCTTTGTACCACGATTCAAATTTTACAACACCGATTCTGATTGGCCTCTTGTTCTCGAGGCGGCAGATACGCCGTGGACCGGTCACTTTCTAGAAGGGTGTAACGTAGGCATGAAACTTTGATGTGGGCGTACACATGGATTTACGGCCTATTGTAAGTTCATGCTAAATAGGTATAAAGAGGAAGGGCCTAGCGCCTTATTTCTAGTTGTTACCGCTTGGTGTCAGCAGCGCATGGGACCTCACAGCTCATTAAATTTGAGAATAATAATTGGATCCCAAGGGGACCATTGCATAGCATACATGATGTCATCTATGCTCAATGCATGAAGGTACAACCAATAGGCCTAGGCAGTCACAGTATTAGCTCATTCACTACAAAGTCGTCAGCCTATTGACACTAGTGACATTCATGGCAACAGTCTACAATGTACATGGATTAATAAAAATTCAAACGTTTTCAATGAGTGGCGTCTCCTACTCGCTAGAGATTAGATCGCTTGCGATACCACCTGGTGTGCAACTCGCTTTATGAACTGTATATCAAAGTGTCGCACCCTTGAGGTGGAGTATTAGGTACAACTATTGATAGTGGCATAAAGAATTTAGTACTCGACCTTTAAGCGGCGAATCCACTGTCGCGATTTTGGCTTGA
This sequence comes from Notospermus geniculatus, assembly GCA_002633025.1. Lineage (NCBI taxonomy): Eukaryota > Metazoa > Nemertea > Pilidiophora > Heteronemertea > Lineidae > Notospermus > Notospermus geniculatus. The sequence goes on from NMRB01001341.1 coordinate 105,186, forward strand.
GACGGGGTTGCGGTCCCTTGCGATCACCTTATATGGCAATCGGAAGTCCTTATAAGGTAACCGAAAGGGAACGCAACTCCGTCTCAAGCCAAAATCGCGACAGTGGATCACCCGCTTTAAGGACTAAAGTCAATGCCGGTGAATAAGGCCCGTTTCATACGTCGCTCTTCTGCCGCGCAAGAGCGACGTATAAAACGAAAGTTTGCCACTCTAACATTAGGGAGTTTAAGAAATCAAACTATAAACGTTAACTTTACGACAACGTTATATTTCATACTACGAATTCACCAGATTGTAGATTGCATTTTCGGCACAAAAAATAACGTTGTCGTAAAGATAACGTTGATCATTTGATTTCTTAAAGTGGTCCTAAACCGCCAAGCAAAAGTTGGCACTCGATCATTTTCACCGCCCACGAAAATGGAACTTCCGATTTCCGCTCCTGGCTTCTGAGCATGCGCAGTACGCTACCTTCACTGAGTTGCAAACCGCAGCAGACAGGATACCGAAGCGAGAAGTGAAAGAAGGGAAAGGGCGGCCTAAAAAGGTAGCAAATGCCGACCAGCGGCTGTGGAATGTCCAGAGACATTATCGAAGTGGCTCATAATAAAGAAAGAACTCAGTTTTAAGACGATGAGAAGGTTGTTTGTGTGTATGGCATCATTAACATAATGCCGGACTGCGGAACTCGCCGCCGTGCCGGTGTAACGTCAGCGAATTCTGTGGTTTCTGCCAAGAAAAGACCAACTTGCCTGGCATACATGCATGTACCGGCCGACATCGTCATCAATGGTGTCACTCGTGTCGGATTCAACACTCTTAGGCGTGAATATATCCTCTAAAACTCCCCGGAATCGAGGAGAAATCTCGACTCGGTGAACTGGTTGCATCCATGTTGTTTTGACAATCAGCTATCACACAGCTGTCAATTATCAGAACTTGCCCAATCAGTGATCGCGTAGTAAATTCCATAGTAATCACGTGACGTGATGATTGACAGGCGCTCATTCATACTGGCGTAGCGCGGGAAAATGAAAACGAGGCTGTCTCGCTCGCCCCGGCGGTTTAGGACCACTTTAAACTCCCTATTGTGTCGACTCGCCCTACCGCTCTACCCGGCGGCAGTGGAGCGACACTGGGGAGATTTCGCATGCGCCCGGTTAGGCCCTTCGGCGACGTTTATCTATTGTGTGGGTATACCCAAACAATAGATAAACGTCGTCGTATGGCCTAACCGGGCGCTTGCGAAACCTCCCTATTGTTTCATGACATACATGAGTCGCGCTTATGCCGTTGTAATGTTTTTCACTGCCCCCCGTTTGCCAGTGCCTCCCAACAAAAGATTGACGGAATAAGCCGCGACGTGACAATGGGGGAGGCAATGACTGATGAACATGTCTTTCTGTATTTGAGTGTCCGCCGAACAATAAAGCGGGCATTGTCATACGGGAGGCATTCTCATACATTACACCGTGTCGAACTTAAATTAAAATGTATGCTAATGAGAATAAATTATTCAAATATCACTATAAAATTCAAATTACACTCTAATATTACGCGCATGCGTTATTCACATTTCCTGTTGGAAGCCAGGGTGAACTGAGTCAGCATAGCAGCAGAAGACAGTAATCATGGATGATTTGAATCGAGATTTTTCATTTGAGAGGTACCTAGGACCTAGGCCCTATGCCCTTCTGGCATTGTCTAACAAGCGGAACAGAACCAGTTGTTTGGAATTGGCACCATTTTTGCAACGTGGTTGTTGTCGTCGAATTCCGCAATGACCGCGGGCTGCACAACCGCCCTGAGAGCGTCACATGGAGCGACGCATGAATCAGATCCATGTGGATCGACCCAAAGTCAAGTTCGGCGCGGCAGAAGAGCGACGTGTGAAACGGGCCTAAGCTATCACGCAGCCGGAGAGACTACAACAGCACGGTTCCATCGATGAGACCGAATTTGATTTTCCATTTATTGAGCCCAAGACAACTACAGATAAATGTTATTTTGAAGGTTTTGCTGGGGGCGAAGGGCACGGCAATCAGGGTGGCGCGAGTCAGTACATTTGTCTTTCGGGAAATCCGAATTACGCCCGATACACAGCGGCTGCAGATGCTACTGCGTGGGTAAGTGGAGTAGAATTCGAACTCCCAGGCAGCACGTCGTCGTTGTTCGACAACACAAACGCCCAACCGAGTGTCCTACAAGATTCCGATGTGAAGTGTGTTGTGTGTAGGAGCCGCACTAAAACCAGTATGGTAAGTTGGCCGATTCATTACCGTTAGAACTTTTATTTCAGAACGTTCCTTTATTATAGGTCAAAGACCCCTTTCGTCAGAGGAAGTCCTCACTGAGGACGCCTCATACAAAATCGATTCCAGAATCGACCTTATCCATTTCCTTTGTAAAGGAGTTCTTCGGTTACTAAAGGCAACCTCACGAAAGGATTTCCTATGTCAGTTGATTTCACCCAATGGAATATGACGTAAAGGACAGGTGTAACGTTTTTCAGTGCGGCCGTTTTTCTGTGTGATTTCCATTGTTCGGAACACACTGGGAAACAGACTCACTGTTTCTCTGTGTGTCGCTCATTGTCAAGTCGCCGCTTATTCCGTCAATCTATTGCAATGTTAGACCGGAATCCCTATTTTCTTGAAGCTGCCGATAGAGGACGCAGTGGTGTGAATTCCCTTTCTAACAGTCGTGTGGGTGAAATCAGTTGACTAGGAAATCATTTCGTGAGGTTGCCTTTAGTTACAGAGGAACTCCCTTTACGAAGGAAATGGATAAGGTTGATTCTGGAATCGATGTTTATGAGGCGTCCTCAGTGAGGATTTCCTCTGACGAAAGGCGACCTCACGAACGGACGCCATAGGCCTAAAATTAAGAAATGTTCTAAAATACGGGCCAAAGCGTATTTCCTAGAAGGCGAACCATGAAGAAAACGAATGCAGGAGAACAGGAACCGAATGCCCACGATAGGATCCCATGTAGTTAATTCTAAAACATCTGTGTACTGTGAAATCAATGTTGTAATGGAAAATGCATTGGCCGGTTTTTTTGCACAGAGTGTTTGGGATACGGTACAGAGTTTTCTTGGGTTGCACTAAAACGTGGATTCTAACCGCCGACCATGTGTTTCTCGCTTCGAGCATTCAGAGAGGCGGTGCAGAGAATATGGGCGAGATTTATACTCACTGACCTATCCCAAGAATGTTTTGTATCATAAGCTACACATCCTGCGGAAAATCCGTTGAAGAAAGCGCCCTGCTGTCTCATTTCGGCTCCTGCAGCTTGTTGGGCCTAGCGCTGCACACCGATGTACACGATGTAGGCACGATGTACATGTTGTTACACAGTGACGTCGCGTCATCGACGTAGCGTCATCCGCGGAGCCGGAAAATGAAATTTTTGAACGCGGTGCCAGAAGGCCGGGAAACCGGACGGTCGTGGGTGATAAATGGCTTGTATTCGCACCAATTCTCATGGTTTAGCTTTAGTTTGAGATGTTTTAGAATAGAAATTGAACCCTCGGCGTCGGACCTCTGTTGAGTATCCCAAACACTCTCGGGTGGAGCGTAAAACTCGTCCAAACCCTCGGCGAAGCGCCTCGGGTTTGGACTGCGTTTTAGCTCCACCCTCGAGTGTTTGGGATACTCAACAGAGGTCCTCCGCCTCGGGTTCAATTCCTTAAACNTGTATTCATACTTTTTCCGATTGGAAAGCCAACAAGATCGACGCCGTTTGGAAATAGGAGCAATGTTGTCACGCACCTGTTGTGCACCCACGTTTTGGACATTTTGAAGCCTCATGAAAGCTGGTCAAGAATCACTAATTTGGTCCGTTTTACTGGCAAGTATCGCGCAGATCCCCAAATGGGGATTCCCCGAATTGGACAGCGAGCGCCGTCTGTTGGTCATACACTGAGATTGGCGTCAACAATAGCAGTTTCTAAGCGCGGATAACGTGTAGTGGGTAGCGGTTTGAAACTGCGGGGGGAGTTTAACCGAATAAAATATCAGCCAGTCGAAGCTAGTCTATTGTGCTATTTTCTTTCAGGTCATGATACCAGGGACTAAGGAGTGTACAGACGGATGGAATAAAGAGTACTGGGGATACCTAATGAGTGGGCATTATGGTCACAAAGGCAGAACCAGCTACGCATGCGTTGATAATGCACCGGAAGCGGGTACCGACGGTGGCGCAAAGAATGAAGGTGGTGCACTAATGTACCACGTCCAAGGGTGGTGCAGTTCCTTGCCATGTACGCCGTATGTGCACGGTTACGAACTTCCGTGTGTTGTCTGCACGAAGTAATAAGGAAAAAAACAAATTGGTCGGACAAATTTGACAGGAACGACCGTTATATAGTAGTTTTTTTGTAGCACAATATTTTTATTCAGTTCAACAGAATTCGTTCGATTTTAAAGCATAATCATTCGATTTTATAGCATGTTGGACTCTCTGTATTCGACTCACTGTTCTCTACTGTACCCGAACACGCTAAGAACATAGGTAGTGTTCTCGAGTCTCGAACGGGTAAGTGCCTGTTACTATGGTCTCCCTTTCGACGTCATTATATGGCAGCCATTTTTCATGAATACATTCATGTCATTTCTGCTCCATTGTATGAGGCGGTTTTTCAATAAAATCAGGCTAGAAGTAACACTTCACATCAATGAGAAAAAAGCGACGCGAGCACCACCTGTTGTCTTCGTCTCGCAACGTCCTTTCATTATTAAGTTATAATACTTTATTATTTAATAATAGTGCGATACAAGTAAGAAAAGGCCAGTGTCGAGGCATTAGTGGCCCAACATAGTGATGTGAAGTACCGGTACAAATGAAGAGGGTGCAATACATCACTAAGGTGCAGTATATAAATTAACTTAGATGTCGGCTAAACAGTACATAAACAGAAGAATAAAAGTTAGAAGCAAATAATTTACAGTACAATACAGAACTAAGCAGTACAGAATTTGCAAAACCAAAAATTGAAGCAAATTATACACAATAATGCAATGTAGAACTAAAGAGTGCAGAACTTGTAGAACGGAAATCAAATTAAAGCAAATTTTGTACAGTTCGGTGAGAACTAGGTATCATTTCTGATATAATAGAACTTTCAGAAACGAAAATTAGAAACGCATATTGTACAATACTAAGATTATAGAGAGTGGCATCAGAAAAGAAATGAACAAATGAAATGTTGTACACATAACATGCATAAATAGTTATACAATCGAGACAACGTAAAATCGCAACGTCCTTTACGAGGTGCATGCCGTCTTCGTGTCGTCTTGTAGATTGTTTATGCTCAACAACATAAACATTTTCTCCACGCAGGAGATGTGTTTGATGTATTATAAGCCTATTCTTTATGCAAAACAATGTCTTCGTTTTACAAACTTAGGCCCATATTTTCAAAGCTGTTTTATCCGAAACCTGTTTTGACAAAAATCTGTTCTATCATAAGAAGCATTTTAAATTCATATTTTAAAAAGTGCTTTAAGAACGTTGTTCTCAGTGAAACATTGTTTCAGCCAACGTTTTAAATGTTAAAACGTGTTTTGCAGCAGTGCCAAGGCCTCTAAGTGCTAGAATAAAATGCATTTCAGCGTCAAAACTGTTTGCAAATATGGGCCTGGTGTAACCTCTGCGAGTGTTCCCCATCTATGAGTGTTCCACTCCTGACTTGACAATAGGGGACAGACAGAGAAACATGTCGATCTGTCTGCCAGCGTTTCCCAAATAATAAGGGGGCACACTGACCCACAGAAACACTGGCAGATACAACACCTGAGGCTGTCGATGTGACTAAAAGAATCCAACAGGAAGTTAGACATGCCCCTACCTTGCTCTAGCTAAAACGCTTTTTATGGGAGATTTAAAATACGTTTTAGCGTTAAAACCCTTTGGGAAATGTGAAAGAAAAAATGTGTTTTTGTGGGAGCGTTCTAAAACTAAAACAAGTTCTAGAATATGATTTTTCCTAAAAACATTGTTTCATCTTTTTAAAATGTATTTTAGCTAAAACAGCTTTGAAAATGTGGGCCTTAATGTCCTCTACATGGTTCTTTGTTCTCCTTTCGCAACGTCTTTGTTCTCCTTCGTTGTCTTTGTTCTCGTTTCGATGTCCCTTTTTTGCACTTATAACCGCCCATATATGAGGTGATATTACATAAGATCTATATGCGAAGAAAAGTTCCTATCCAAATTCTAGGTGATAAAATGCGTGCGATGATAAATCTTGAATATTTTAAAACAGAGACTGCTGGTTTTTGTTGGAAAATGTCGTTTTAATTTAATTTTATGTTGAACTGTGTAAGTTTTGAGAAAACATGTAAAGTGTGTGTGGTCCGTAATGGCTTTTGCATTATATTTGTTAGTTATAAATCATGATAGCTCCCTTATTTCTTCAATATTGTAAACTCTGTTTTTTTTTCACTAACATCAGCGGAGTGGTACAAGGTCTCCATGCTGTGAAAATTGAAAAATCGGTCATTTTCTTTCTAACCAGACCTCCAAATTTATTTATTTTCTGTAAAAAAATTGTTTATTTATTTTGCTTTAAGTTAAACATTGCGACAAGGGATATGTACAGGCGGGGCTAATCTAGGGAGGTTGACATCAGCGACCTATCACGGATCACTATACATGTACGTATAGGGATGGAAATAATGTACACAAAATTTGTCCTCGTTGTACAGAATTCTATCCGTATACGTATAAGGATCCGTGATAAGTCGCCGATCTCAACCTCCCTTGTAGGCCTAATACGAAAAATAGAACACGTATAGTGGGGCTGAATCGGTTAATGTCGTCCTGGGTACACCTCATTTTTACCCAGGGTAATCCTGGGTAATCCTTTTTGTTACCCAGGATCGTCCTGGGTACAAATAAGGTACCTAAACATTACCCAGTTTTAAAATCCGTGCCATTTACCACAACCTCAGGCGCAGGTCAAAATGGCACGGATTTCAAACTGGGTAAGGGGTCGTATGAATAAAGACTAGTAAATGCTTTTACTTGAATTTTGCAATACAAATGCACTCGGTAACACTGTACAAATCTGAAGTAAAAGCATTTGCTCGTCTTTATTCATATGACCCAATGTTAAGGTACTTTATTTATACCCAGGATGGTCCTGGGTAACAAAAAGGATTACTCAGAATACCCAGGGTAATAATGAGGTGTACCCAGGACGACATTAACCGATTCAGCTATAGTGGGGCAGGCGGCGACTTTTTTCCTACGAACGTTTTGTCCTCAACCCCATCGTCAATCATGAATAGGCCTCATAAAATTTAGAACAATAAGTGGGAGATACTAAATACGTTTGCCATCATCAATGCAATCCAAGATGCATGAATTGTTTTCTCACGCAATGCGCTTATTTTTCAGAAAAGGCATCTTCATAGCTATACACCTGTTGAAAATACCGTGTTTTCTAGGTACCGGTTTCAAACCCTGTGTACGAAAATCCCGGCGAGACCGGTCACACTATTACACTGTAGTTAAGTGTCATTGCACGAATGGACCATGCAAAATCTGCAAAAAGTGATAACCTGCGGGGTCGGCAGATCTGGCTCAAATTCCTACCAGAAGATGGCCTTGGGGCACAATGAGGACAGGGCAAATATTTCGGAGATTGGTCACACCGTTTAGGAGTAAGGAGCAAAAATACTGAATTTTTTAAAAATTTTGATCAAAATATTGTCCATTTGAATGAATTTTCACTCCTTGACAGGCAACAGGAGTAGATATTTCTTATATGTCAGTGCAAGTAGATGCCCCCTGTATTTTTTTCCATTTTTGTTTACTTCCAAATCACACTTGATTTAAAGGTACAGTGCAGTATTGCCCTTGTGTCAAAAAAGGTATGGTTTGGTCTACAGCGAATTACAGAGATCCTGTTGGGACACCCTAATCTGAGAGCCAAGAGCCAAAGAGCCAAGAGCCAAAGAGCCAAGTGCCAAGAGCCAAGAGCCAAAGAGCGGCAGGGGTGAGGAAGGTGAGCACATCAGGGAAAGGAGTTGAGGGATGTCTCTCTCTATTAAAAGAATAAAAAGTTTGGGCGCTCTTTCCATTGCAGAGATATGCGGGTGCAAAGTTGTGCATAAATGCACTACTGATGTACTACGAATGTATTACGGATATAACGTTTATTTGTAGTACATAAAATGTCTACATATATACAGGCATATCTCTGCAATGGAAAGAGCGCGCAAACTTTTTCTTTTTATTTTTTAAAGATCAGGTCTCAACCTATAATTTCAGACCAGTTTTGTCATCCAGGACCCTGCAGCATCTGAATTATGAATGCTTACTTTGACCCCTGTAAAAGCACATTTTTGCTATATACGCCCAAACCAGCGAATGGATTGACCCAATATTTTGTGTGCTTTTGTCTCTCACCAAGGGGTAACTTCACACCAAATTTCATTAAAATCCGTCGACCCCGGGTTATCACCTTCTGCATGGTCTATTCGTGCACATACACTTAAGTAGCCCGGTGACAGTTGTGCTGCATGCTGCATGCACTGCACTGACTTTTCGGTCATTTTTGTATTGGCACACATTGTTGGAGGCGCGAAAACGAGGTCATTTAATGGCTGCGCCATCTGTAGCCGTGCTAAGAAGTAACGAAAACACGGGGATTTCCAAAAGCACGGCGACCTTGCCGTGTTTAAAAAACCCGTGTTTTTCAGACACGGGTTCCTTGAAGCCCGGCAATTCATAGGCGTGGCCGCAGAAAAACCGGGGATTTTATGTAGTGTAACCACGGCTCATGTCTCGATTGATTGCATTTATTTCTTTAACGAATATTACCCAATTTCAGGGTTGTTTTTTATACTCAACATCTCGTTCATTCTTGACAAGGGACACAATGCACGAGTCGCTGCTCTCCTCAGCTTCGTATTGGCTCTTTTACCAGGGTAAAGCTATCGTATTTGGAAAGTGTATCTTCCACTTCTTCTTTCGTTAATTTGACACCTTGTTTGACGTTTTTCCATTGTTCTGGAAGGTCTACTACGATAAGAAGCGGGAAGTCGGGGTCGCTTATGCCAAGGAATGCCAAGAACGACTGAAGGGCCTCATCCTCCTCCTGCAAAAAAGTTAATCGAGTGTATATCGCCTATTGAAGAATGTTGCTTAAAAATAAAAATGTAAGGATTGAACTGAAAACGTAACGCTTATTACATGTACCATGCAAGAACCTAGTTGACATTGTTTCTTAGAAAAGTCGCCCCGAAAAAGGAGGCGCTTTCGTAATCTTTCACAACAGCAAAGTGTTAATTTGATAGATGGACATGTATGCTCGCTATGAATAGAAAACAACAAAATCATCTATCACGATTTTTATGTTCCGCGTTTTTTCTCGGCGTGGTGTGATAGGAAAGACTGTCCCTTGGAAGACTAGTCCTAGGAACAAAACACCCCATCGTTACATGCACATTGTAATCAATTGGTTTCTATAGCCAAGCACCTTAAAGATAATATATCACGACTTCATTGTTTACATTCAATGTTTGTAAACATGGATGTTTACATTATGTTATTTTGGACTTTTTGGACATGCCAACCCACCAAAATGAATGCTTTGGGCATCAAAACAATTTCTAGAGAGACATGCTACCAACAAATTACTCATAAGACAAAGAAAGCCTGGACATAAACCAACAAAATGTAAATAACAGGGTTCCCACGCAGTAGGGAAATCTGGAAAAAGTAGGGAAATTTGTAAAAACTTTTCCCGGTAGGGAAAAAGTAGGGAAAACTACTTCATCACCAGCAAAAGCTGGAAAAGGTAGGGAATTTTAGTGACCTGCCATTTTAAACCATTCAGAATGAGCATAACTGATGCCGTCGGTTCGATTTTCTGAAATTATGGAGTGCCAATCCAGATGGACATGGAGGACATCATCCTCCGTCACGACTAGTTAGTAACCACATCAATGACCTTCAGCATGTGCGATCAGGTTTTAGAAAGTTCAGACACTAAATCTTGGGGGAAAAGCCCGCAGAAATTGGTAGGGAAAAGGTAGGGAATTTTTTGGGATGAAAAGGGTGGGAACCCTGAAATAAACAATGAATTTCGTGGCCCGCGAAAATACCCGTGATATATTATCTTTAATCCATCATTGAACAATTATAGGAACGGACGGCTTTGACCGGGGACACTCGTAAAGGCCTGTTTCCACTAGACCGGTTTCCCGCATGCGATTTCACAGGGTTTTGGATAATCCTTCGATGGTTTAACAATACATGGCGCGTATATTTTCCCAATGCCTGTGAAAACGGCGCCGGCGCCGCAAAACCGCTGCGGAAACCGGTCTAGTGAAAACAGGGCTCTACTGTTAAGGCCTGTATCCACAACAACGGTTTCCGGTGCGGTTTGCGGCGCGGGAGCGCTTTTCACAGGCATTGGGATAATTAACATGCCATGTATTGTTAAACCATCGAAGGATTATCCAAAACCCTGTGAAAAATTCCCGGCGCGGCAAAACGCAGCGGTAACCCGGACTAGTGGATACAGGGCTTTAAGGCCTGTTTCCACTAGACGGGTTTCCGCTGCGATTTGCGGCTCTGGAGCGGTTTTCACAGGCTTTGGGATAATTAACACGCCAGGTATTGTTAAGCCATCGAAGGATTATCCAAAACCCTGTGAAAACTGCCCCGAGGCCGCAAACCGCAGCGGAAACCGGTCTAGTGGAAACAGGCCTTTAAACCACCACCCGCTCGATCGACGTCACTTGTATTTACGTTTGAAAATCCATAGAAAAACTTCGGTGCGTCTTCCTTTTTGAAATATTTCTCTGCTGTGTCCTGCATTGCGTCCATCATTGCCTTCTCTACTTTCTCCTTTTTCTCCTTGTCTTCCTCTTCTGTAAAGACATCCAAAAAATGCACTCTTAGCACAAAAGGTTCCAAGAGGGTTCTTTGGCCTGTCATAGAACCTTCTACTACTAAAAGGTTCTATCAGGAACCCTAAGGAACTTTAAGCTGTTAAAACCATTTAGAGAAATTAGGAAGTGCACCTGATTTACCCTGCTCATTTGCCAACCATATCTGTGAGGTTTGAAACAAACAAAATGATTTATGCATTGAACACGAAAAAGAAATCGACTGCCAAAATAAAGGTGTGGGGGTTCTACCACTGCACTGTAAAAATCACTTCTGTACCGTGGCTCAAACCCACAGGTACAGGGAACTAACATGGGTACAGCAAACTCACTCCGAGGAAGACGGACCTCTGGCCAAAAATATTCCATGGCGATGGGTTCTACTTGTTTCTACCTTGGGTCCTCCTGATCCATGGCGTTTATCACATGAGTACAATCAACAAAGACCATGCTGGGTACTTTGTACCCAGATGCATATATGAGCACGTGGGAAATAGGCTTAAAAATTGGACAAGGAATTTACCCATGTCCACGGGTAAAATGGACCAACTTGTTTTTACAGTGTGGGACTGAGGGGTTCAAAATTCAATTGTAGATTTCTCAACGACGCTCAATGCAAAAGTGTATTTATTTCATTAGACCTCATTAAAAGATATTACATCAGCTGGAGAACGGTGTATCGGTTGTATTCTCACGCATTCACAGATTTCTTGATGTGGATTTTAGCATCCTGGGGTTCTTTAGGGTTCTAGATACGTAGAACCTTTTAGTAGCAGAGCCCTCTTGGAACCTTTTTTGCTAAGAGTGTAGAGCACAAAAGGCGACACACAAAATGATACAATAAAAAGAGTCGTCCTCCAGAACACTTCTGGTAGCTCAACTTGAAAGTGCCAGCCTGAAGAAGACCCCGGTTGGGGTACCCCGGTTGGGGTCGAAAATATGCGAAATTTCTGGAGGACGATTCATTTTATTATATCTCTTCCGTAAAGACACCGCGCAATTAAAGGCGTGGTGTCCAGTTGTTTTATTACATTTATTTTAGTTAAAAATACTGCTATTGAAAATCGGCTTGGAAAGCTTCTATCAAGTGGTGAATCACGTTTGTTAGCGGTTTTGTTTGAGGGTAAGAATTAAACTTTCCAAACAATGTCAGGAGCTCAATTGCTATGCACATCAGCGGGCTGAGGGTGATTTCTGTGAAACCGTTTTTTTTTAAAAATCGGGCAGCTCCCTATCCCCAATGCACTGGTTTCAGAACATCAGCCACAGCAACCATTGCCCCCTTAATGTCCCCATCAGCTGATGAAGTTTCACTGAAATCGACACACACGCACAGAAATAATTCAGAAAAGAACGTTTATTGGAAATGAATGGAAATTCTCATAATATTCCATAATTATGAGCAACCGTGTATCATATTTGATTTTCAATAAATTCCAGTGAATCGAATAGCCCTTTTTCAAAATCACGTGACGTCTTTGTGCGAAGCTACGTTTAGGGGCCCGAGTGACGTCACACAAACAGCGTCATGACTTTTTTGCACCGCCAAAAGTCATGACGCTGTTTGTGTGACGTCACTCGTGCCCCTAAACGTAGCACCGCACAAAGACGTCACGTGATTTTGAAAAAGAGCTATTGTTTTTATTTGCAATTTTCTCAGACAATGCAAATATACGAACTGGCCGCCATTTTACTCCCCTTGAATCAGTACTGTTACCCCCTTGCAGGAACGGTAAATATCAGGTTAAAACAAAACGGGCCTAAACATGTCTTCGACTACATATTATATTTCGATCAAGAGGAGCCAATTATGAATCACCTCCCCTAATCTTGATAGGGGCCTGCATTTATAGGGACCTGCAGGATCTTTTTATTACGCACTACCATATTATGGACAGTTTTTTGTGAACCTTGGCCTTTTGTATGTGGAACGGAGATGCTGGATGGCATGGCGTTTATCTTTAGTGACAGCGCCACCTGTCGTCCCCGCCGTTCCACACACAAAATCTCCTGTTTTCTTGTGTGCACTTTAGGAATGTCACGACACACGTTTTCTTTACACTTGTTTTTATAATCAAAGTTTACATACCTTTACTTATCACCAAAACAGATGTGCCATCATTCAGAGCCGCGAAAGCTGCTTCGCTTAAGAGGTTGTTAACTGGTTTGGGATACCAGGGGAAGTCCTTCAAAAATAGATGATTAACGTTATGAATAAAACTAATATGGTAGGCCGGAGTGGACTTAATTCTTATTTAATGTACCCATTAAATGCTGTTTTATGGATACATATATTCGGGCCATTAATGGGTCCATTATTTCAGCCAATAGCGTCTTGTGTTTATATGGACTCATTAATTCGAATATACGTACCCATTAATTCGAATATATGCACCCATTAATTCGAATATATGGACCCATTAATTCGAATATATGGACCCATTAAATACAACACAACTTCCGCCGGTAAATACCGGATTGCACCAATCAGGATTCAGTTTTATATGAACCCATTAATTCGCACCACTTAACTTCCGCCGACAAAACTGAATTATGATTGGTCGAATGGGGCATTTACCGGCGGAAGTTCGTGTCGGAATTAATGGGTCCATACATTCGAATTAATGGGTCCATATATTCGAATTAATGGGTCCATATATTCGAATTAATGGGTACGTATATTCGAATTAATGAGTACGTATATTTGAATTAATGAGTCCATATAAAAATAAGACGCTATTGGCTGAAATAATGGACCCATAAATTGCCGAATATATGTATCCATAAAATAACATTTAATGGGTCCATTAAATAAGAATTAAGTCCACTCCCGCCTACCATAAACGTTGAGGCACTCATTCTCTAAACTATACATCCAAATAATGATCCTGTCCACACCGATAATACATACGATTATCGCAGGCCGGAGTGGACATATGACATTGACTCAAACGAATTAATGACTTCATTAAATCGGCCAATAGAATTTGATTTTTTATAATGTGGATATTTCATTACAAACCGTACATGTGGAGCTCGATGGGCGTATGCCAATCAAACCCTTAGTAACCAGACCACAATGAACTTAGGGTTTACTCTAAACGGTCCAAAGCACATTGTTTTCTAACCAGCTGAACGTTGGTTTGAAATTGAACATACAACTAGACCTTGATTTGAAATTGAACACAGGCACAGGCATGGGATTGGCTGGAAGTGTCCTGTCAATAAAACGCATGTCAATAGCCAGACTTCACCAACAATACCAAGGTCTGCCTGACAACCGAAGGTCCGCCCATCGAACTCCAGATGACTTAAACGTACTAAAATATGTATAGTTCAACTGCCATACACTGGTGGACAGAAATATTAGGACACTTTCAAAATTCTAAAGTCGTCTTCCTCCTTTGTTTTCGTTTTGTCTCTAACCACTATTTATTTTCTTATTAATCAGAATATTTTACCTTGGCAAGTGGGTTATATAATCCCAAGAGATTGTCCATGCCAAAGGTTATTTACATGGGGTTGCTGATAGATGAATAACAAAGACAATCATGATGAGCTTCATCCATACTTCTCCCCTCCGATAGTTTTAGCCTTTGAATTAGAGAGGCTTGAATGGCACCCATCATAATTATCTTTGTTGCCCATGGATCAGCAACCCGTTGTCTATAAACTTTTACGGACAATCAGACGGGATTATATAACCCACTTGCCAAGGTAAAAATGTTCTGATAAATAAGAAAAATAATTAGTGGTTAGAGACAAAAGGAAGGCATGAGAGGAAAATGACTTAGAATTTTGAAAATGTTCTAATATTTATGTCCACAAGGATAGGTGAGGTTCGTAATGTCTGTGTCATATACTCTCTATCCGGAATTTTAAGACCAAAATGCTCCGCCCCAACCAGTCAATTCATGTTCATCAACCATTCATTTCAGCGCAGTCGAGCAGAGCTTGGGGTTGATTGACCAAATTGTACAATAGCCTTTTTACTTGGGTGAATGCCACTTGGGCGGGCCTACATGTAGAAGTTCCTCATTGTCTGGTCTTAAAGTTCCGGATAGAGAGTATATTAATTATGTGTGGTGGTAGAGGATTGTGGATGCGCTCTCAAATGCGCCTTACCTGAAAACGAATGATAATGCAGACATGCATT
Organism: Notospermus geniculatus; assembly: GCA_002633025.1. Taxonomy (NCBI): domain Eukaryota; kingdom Metazoa; phylum Nemertea; class Pilidiophora; order Heteronemertea; family Lineidae; genus Notospermus; species Notospermus geniculatus. The sequence continues at coordinate 120,249 of NMRB01001341.1, forward strand.
TTGTATTGATGTCGGTCTTTAAACTTACCTTTCCTTCCGGGTCATGTACCACAGCCCTCCGACCCGTCTCTGTGATGACTTGGTCATTCTCGTCAAGCAGAATTAGCATCGGAATACCTGTAAAACCTACGACCATCAGTAGAAGCGGGCTCAGTTAACATCGAGTTGCATCCTTGCAGACGCAAGCACTTCCATGTCACTGGTTACGCCATAAACCTCACAATCTCGGTGTCTTTTAATTCCGGTGTACAGTAGTGTGCAAAAATATTAGAACTCTTGGCAAATTGTGCGACAATTTGCGTCCGATTGTATATTTTTACGTTACGCAAACAATCGCAGAAATTATCGCAGATTTGTCGCATAAGTAGCGCTGAAATGTCGTAAACTTAACGATAATCAGCGTTTTTTGCGTTCACTTGTGGTTGTTTGCGACAATCTGTAATAATAGCTGCGACAATTTTCTAATTTTTAAACCCTGGCCAAAATTTACGGGTTTTCTGTCTGCAGCTTCTTCGGTCGACACTGATAATTTGGGGTTATAAACGATATTTTGCGATATTGTGCAATATATTGCGACAAATCTGCGGTTGCTTTGCGATAAGTATGCAACAAGGTTTAATTTTTTGAACATTTCCAAAATTTCACGATTATACGCGACTGTCTGCAATATTATCGCAAGGTCTGCGATAGTTTGCGTTAATTTGCGACAGTACACCTGCGACTGTCTATTGCAATTAAACGCAGGCCAATGGGGAACCGGCAAACTCAATCCGGTAGAGGCGCTGATACGCAACGTGGTTATGACACTAGGGGCGCTGCACTGATGAATGGGAAAATGCCTTGAAAAGGCCGATTTTTCTCTTGTTTAAATCCCTCATTCTCTGGTGAAATTGGCTCAGAAAATCCGTTAAAGTGATAGAGATTGATAGAATGAGTATCTCCGAGTTGAAGAATGAACTCCGCGGCTACTATGGCATGATATCCGTTGCAAAATTCGATACCAAACATATTTATGTTGGAAGTGTATATTTGCATGGGACATACACATTTATGTTCGATAAAACTTAATATGTGCATGCGATAAAGTTCATATTCATGTTCGATGTTGCATACATGCATGCGCTAAAATGACATTTATGTTCGATAAAACTTTATGTGCATGCGATAAAGTTCATATTTGTGTTCGATGTCACATCCATGCATGGGCTAAAATTATATTTATGTTCGATGCAACTTCCGCTTTTGTGCGAACTCGGAATTGTGGGTAATTTTGAAACGACGGCTCTGATTGGCTCCCGGGTAAGGCCACGTAAATAAAATGTTTGGTTAGCATCCTTCCCCTNAAACTGAGCGGCCGAAAAAAGGATTTGGTAACGAGGTGAGATTTGATGTGTCACGAACGCTGCTGCATGCTGCTGAGTGCTGCTGCCGCTGTGCTTGTCGCACGTGTGAGAGAGGCTTAAAGCGAATCGAAAGCAAAAAAAATTGATTTAGAAATAGAATTTGAAAGGGGACGAATTTTCAGCAAATAATGTAAACAAACTTCTCCAGAATGTCAACAAAGAAATTTTCGTGCATTTTGATTGGCTGAATTTTGTGTTTACAAACACCAGCCAAATGTAAACAAAATCCGCTATCGATTCGCTTTAAGCCACTCTGACACGTGCGACAGTTGGCCTGCGATTGTATTTTTTACGTTTCGCAAAACAATCGCAGAAGTATCGCAGAATTGTCGTAAATTTAACGTTTTTTGGGCGTTCACTTGCGGTTGTTTGCGACAATAGGCCTACATGTAGCTGCGACAATACTGAGACAATTTTCTTTTAAACCCTGGCCAAAATTTCGGGTTTTCTGTCTGCAGTCGTCACCGATAATTCTAGGGCTATCAACGCTATTTTGCGACATTGTGCGACATTTTGCGACAAATCTGCGGCTGCTTTGCGATAAGTACGCGACAAGGTTTAATTTTTTTAACATTTCCATTCACGATTTTACGCGACTGTCTGCATCGCAAGGTCTGCGATAGTTGCGTTAATTTACGACAGTACACCTGCGATTATCTATCGCAATTAAACACAGGCCAACTGTCGTGTGAGAGTAGCTTTACCCAATCAGGAGCCAGACAGTGATTTTCAAATAAGAGGAATCGACGGAGGGTAATGAGTGACTGACTCTGTTTCTGATTAGCCAGTCAGCATCTAGATCAGAATCTTGGTCTGCTCGTAACAGAAAAAGTGGCAGTATGACCCAGACGTTTCTCCGACCCCCAAATTCGAAACAGCGGCTGGGTGACCGAGACTACACTACTTCCCTCTCTTTTCACAACGGGTTGTATTTTTGTGGTGGCCTTTGTTAGTACATTGTGTAATTCTGTGTTTTTCGGACTCCCCGAATTCAGAAATGTTTTTTAAAGAGAATTTCCCGGAATGTTATGCCGAAGTGATGTGAAGCAACGACGGAAATCCACTCACCGTTAACTTTGAACATGAGGTCGAGTTTTTTGTGTGCTTCGCTCTTGAATGGTACGGCAAGCCACGGCATTTCATTCAAGTATCCTTGGAACGCTTTTTCGTCTTTATCTGAGGACACAAAAACGACCTGGAATTTCTTACCAGCTGCCCGGATTTTGTTATAACATTCCACAAGTTGTGGGGTGAATTCTCGACAGGGCGGACACTATAATTATAAAAGTAAGAAACAAAGTTTGTATAGTAAAGTAAAAAGAAATAAGGTTTCTGTTTGATCGTCTGTTTCCATTTATATCCAGGCGCGGATCCAGGGGGCACACCCGGCCCGTGCCCCCTCTATTTTGCGGAAAATCTTTAAAACTGACCGGGAAATTTCGAAATTTTGAAAAGATGTTAAAATTTGACCGAGGTTTTCCACGATCGCGCTGGTTGTGCCCCCTCTTTCCCATGATTCTGGATCCGCCCCTGTTATCGGCCTTTTCACAACAGCACCGACCTAATCACTAGGTCTATGGTCGAACAGGAGCAGTCAGCCGCGCTTATTACCAAAAGATGGCAGCAAAGTTCCAGCAGACCTATACAAGAAAATTCTTCTGATCGGTGCTCAATCAAGAATGAATGGTCCGCCAGTGGCACTGTAGTCCATGAGCCAGCCCGATTTTGAGTACCAATTTGCCGAACAGATCCAACATGAATTTTTGGTCAGTCTGATGTCTGAGGTGTCTGAAATCACGAGATGGACATTTCAATTCAGTAGCTTTATACCCCTAATTAAGATTCTTAAAATCGTTCATTGGAATTCCATTGTAATACTTACACAGACTTGTATTACAAATTCAAGTGTCCATATACAGATAACTTTTTTCTCGCCGGTTTTAGACGCTATAAATGTATTACCAATAGATAGAAATATGGCCCCTCTCATTCGGATAGCTAAATTTTAAACATTGTATGACATCACGGTAACAAAGAAATGACATATATGTCAAAGTTTGCCTCAAATCCATCAAAATCACCGAAAACGCCGTTTTCATAACAAATACTAATTAACTCGTATTCTGAACAGGCTTATCAGACTGAGAAGTGCCATATTTCTATCTATTGGTAATACATTTTAAGGGCCTAAAACCGGCGAGAAAAAAAGCTGTACATGGACCTCAGACATCAGACTGACCAAAAATCCATGTTGGATCTGTTCAGCAGATTGGTACTCAAACTGAAAAATCTTGGGTCTGGCTCATGGACTACTGAATTGAGCCGTAGTGACACCTATTGGTCAACTGACTGACATCTCCCATTATCTGGGATTAACTAACTGCTTATTACTGTTCCGATTCATCTTTCGATATTTATGGCAAATGAGTGAACATACCCATTTCGCGGAGAAATAAAGTCCTTTAAAATTCCCCCGAAGTACTTCACTAGCATTGAAATCTTCATTCTCACGGTTGATCAGTGTTTTTCCGTTCATGATGTCGGCAAACTTCGGCTTTGGCCACGGGTAATCAGCTCCATCCGGGTCACTGATGACGAGAGAATACCCATCTTTCGTGATCACCTCTCCCGTGTCGCCATCCAGCAGCACCAAAGTGGGAATTCCATTAACTTTGTATTTCTCTGACAGGTCGTACTGACAAAACAAAATGTTACAGGTAACTGGCAGGCAAATAGGAGAGGAAGGTCACGGCCGGTCAACTCAGTGGGTTTGTTTTATACCTCGTCCCCGATCGTAAAACGCGCATACTGTGTGCACAAGTGTGATTATGGAACCGAGGTATGACATAGGTTACAATTAAAAACTTCGTTTTTGCCCAGAAACTACGTTTTTGCATCCAGAAACTTGTTTTTTGGACCAGAATGTTCTGGGGCATAATGATAGTTCCGGGGGACGCAGAACTAATGTTTCAGAAACTTAGTTTTTGCTCAGAAACTACGTTTTTAGCCGCAAAAACTAAGTTTCTGGCCGTACCATTCATAAACTGGGTTTTTGCCGAGCAGAAACTGAGTTTTTTTCCATCTGATGATATTGGAACTACAGTTCTGGAGTTGAAATATGAGTTTCAAATGCAAAACCCGAATTATGCGAGCAAAAAACTAGTTCTTAGCACTGTAAACTATGTTTCCACAACAAAAACCTACTTTATGGAATAAATGGACAAACCGCGTGCGATAGTGTCATGGGGAACTGCCATATGAACTGCTTGGCATTTTTAAGGGTGTTTCAAATAACTAGTCCAATTTTTGGCTACTCTTTCCGAAATTTATTTAACACGACCTTTATTTACTTAAGACGACGTTTCAACCAGTGTTTTCACTGGATGTAACGGAGCCATAAAAGAGTAATAAGAGGAGCGTTTTAATAAGAGGGGTAATAACAGGAGCGTTTTATCTTGATCACACTCCATCTTGAAATGGGAGACTTTCCTGCCGTTAGAGGCCGCCTGTTTGCGGTCCTAGAACGTCACAAAATCTGACGTAAGACGTTGTGGCGTGCACTCTGTGACGTCAAATTTTGTGACGTTCTAGGACCGCTAACTAGTAGTGGCCCCTAACGGCAGGACAGTCTCCCATTTGCCTCAGCTTGTTCAAGGGCGTATGATGACGTCACGCCGTGTGCCTCTGCCATCTGTTATGACAGCTGGCTGATAACTGTTGGAGATTTTATCGCCTTCGTTGGGGATCTACACCCTCCACTTTGCCACCTCGGAGAAAACACCGCTTCAAATCACACCAAAGGTGGTGTTGCAGCTGTTTATTTGAGGGCGCGATGTCAACTCTATAGGGAAAATTTATGAAGTTAGTTCGCCATTTCAGTGGTCAGAGTCAGTACGCCTCAGGTTGCACTCACTGAAAGCCTTTGCGTAGGCAAGCGGCCTATATAGGCAAGGCATTATCTCATCCCCAGAATGTCTATCACGTACACTGTTAGAAAAAAACAGAAGATTTTACAGAAAATATTGTACAGAATCGTGCTGTAATTCATAAATACTAAAAAAATCTCTTGGAGCCACGGTGGTGTAGTGGTTCGGGCCTCCGACTAGCGGTCAGAGGATCCCGGGTTCGAATCCCGCTGCTGGCGTGAGACTTTGGGCAGGTCTCTTTGCCTTACTGGCCTCTCTCCACCCAGGTGTATAAATGGGTACCGGTCGGAAATGCTCGGATTGTAGCGCTGAATGAGCAGCTCATCTGAGTTCTACTGAAAGGTTTCAGGATAGACTGGGGTTAAAGTGTGAAGTCGGATGACACCTCTACCGTTGTTGATATCAGACTATAAACCCAAACTTTAACTTTAACTTTTTTTGTTAAACAGATATTTCTGTTGAAAACGGGTTTCGTGATATATTGACAAGTACTTTTGTAAAATGACGGAGCTTCTGTAGTTTAACGGTAGTTTCTTAATGTTAACAATAAATCTACGGTGTGTACTGTTGATATACTGCACTTCCTGTCATTTTACAGGACTAATATTTTTTCACAGATTCGGTAATCCCAGGATTTTAGTTAGAGAGCGCTTGCGCCTTTATACATGTTGTAGATTTATATGTTACACGACTTCTTGAGTTGTTGGTACATGTAGTTGTATTCAAAATGTTCCCCTTTGGAATTATAAGTAAACCGAAAATGACATGAATGCATTTTACCAAAAATTCATAAGCGAGCGAAAAATGTACAACTAAAATTCATCAAAAACACCAACTTTCTACATCCAATTATGTGCTTAATCTCCAACCGATTGAGACAATCTTGGTGTCATTCTGTCGGGCGTGATGTCCTCTTTCCGAAAAGATTGATGAATCAAACACATGTAGTAAATATTACTCTGTAGATGAGACGATTCAACACCTATTGTGTCCCAGTCCACACCGCCGCGACGAATGGTGGTCTCGGGCAAACCTATCCCGCTGAACGGCGCCACTAGTAATTGTAACAGCGATCACTGCGCTGCCACTGTCGCTGTCAATCATCCTGGTCACTGTGGCTACGGCGGAAGTAGCCACGTGATCGCATGTATAACTAGAGTTGAAATTGACTTAGCAGTCAATTTGAAGACCGCCACTTTCACTGCATATGTGGCGGGTAGGCGTACATGTAACACGCCTAAGTGTTTCTGTGATGTGAACAGTTTGTAGTGTGACATTGATGGGAACCTTTAACAGCGATACCAAACAGGGTAGTGTCTATAAACCGAAGACCGAAGACTGAAGACTGAAGATGGAAGACCCTGAACTATAAAACGAAGATGTCCACTACTATAAAACGAAGATCCCCACTACTATAAAACGAAGACCCAACTATAAAAGGAAGATCCCACATCTATAAAACGAAGACCCAACTATAAAACGAAGATCCCCACATCTATAAAACGAAGACCCAACTACAAAAGGAAGATCCCACATCTATAAAACGAAGACCCAACTATAAAACGAAGATCCCCACATCTATAAAACGAAGACCCAACTATAAAACGAAGACCTCCACAACTATAAAATGAAGACCCAGCTATAAAATGATGGGCTGTGTCAGTAACCAGTGAATAACTACAATGCAGGGTCCAAAATGGAAGAGTTACCCTCAGGGAAAAGGGTCCAAACGGTTATTTTTGGTCGGATTTAAGCGGGGTTGCTTTTAATCAACAGATCTCAGAAAATGTTAATACGAATCTGCTGTCAGATCTGGGCCATCTCTTACCCTTTTCATAGGGAAAGGGTCTAAACTTGAGGAAATTGACCTCTATAATAATGTCATTGGGAGTTCTGATTGGCCGATTAAAGGACCACAGTATTGCTTCCCAATCATGTGTTACACCTACCCGCGTTAAGGAAGACCTCTATTGACGACTTGGTAAACTACCGCTATCAACCTACGCTACGTGCATTGTATTGTAATCATACATTCTCCAACACTGGGTCGAAAGGCTTAACTACAGTATTGGAGAATGGTACTGGTGGCGCCGGCTGTCGACAGAAAGTGGCAATACCGTGGTCCTTTAAGTTTGTCTATCAACAAACGCACGTGGCTTCCTTCCAATGATAAGACTAATTCACAACCTCCTGCCAAAAAATCTGAAATCATCCCAAACGTCTCACTTCCCATGGTTCACAGAGGTTTACCAACAGGTTGTGCTTTATTTTGATGATCTCCACATTGAAGCTACAGCGACGAAGCGGCCGTATTGTTGTGGAACGGACACAAGCGCCGCACGACTGGAGCGGCAAATGCCGGAACCAACATAGGCCCAATGCACATGCTCCGTTCTCTCCAAGTGCATGAAACGCCGTACATCAGACTGCTTCTAAATTGGTCACACGGGGAATCCCCTTGGGGAATCCCCTAGGCTTGCACTGTTAGTTTTAACAACAAAATTCATCGAAATTCATACTTCATCGTTTTTGGATGAAGCCAGGAAACGAATGGGACCTGTCATATGCACATATCTACAAACCCTGAAAGTTTTGTGGTGATGCATGGCTTAAGTTTTGAGTTATTGCCCTGAAACCACCAGATTGGATGGAGAGAGATCCAGAGAGAGATTCAGAGATCCAGAGAATTCCAGTAAAACCAAGGAAGACCGCCACACCATTGGTGTGTGGCGGTCTTAATAAGTACAATCTATCGGCACTGGGTAATTTTACTGCTGTCATTTCAAAGTTTAATCTAAATACGCAAGTTTATAAGTCATATCCAACACTCTAACCGTTACCAAGATTTTATTACAGCTGATTTCCGAGAAACGATTCCAGCCAATGGAAACACACTAGGCGGAGTTTGTAAAGAAAACACGTGGATTTGCGGCGGGCTTTATGCAAATAAGGGAAAGCGCCACCTGTGGTAACTTCAAGTACTGTGCACCCGTGGGGACCATTCGTCGCGAGTGCTTGGGACCCATGAAACATTGGTTACTTCAGGGCCATCTGTCAACATAATTTGGGACTTAGCTCAAGATTTTAGGATTGGAAATGAGAGAGCACATCTCAAGCTTCCGTTTGATGGCGAGTTCAACGAAATTCGATGGATATTACACACTCTACAGAGCTGAGAAAAGGAGGCTTTTTCGTGAAATTTTAGTTGTACATTTTTCGCTCGCTTATGAATTTTTGATTTTACGCACATATAGATGATTAAAAATAAGTTCCCATGAGGGCATTTGACGCTCGATTTTCGATGTTCGATGGTGAAAGTATTGTTGCGAAAATGAGTCGTGCTAGACGCCAGTCAAGAGCAAGCAGAAACCATGTTTAGGGCCTCGGGCCTACATGTACATTGGCCTGGTCGGTGAAAGGGACTTCGTAGTATTGTGTACTAAATATTGTGCCTGTCTATACACGGGTTTCATTCCCTTGCAGACAAGTTGGATGGTGTTTGCCAAGTTTATTAAAGCATGGCTTTGACAGTTCTCGAGTGGTCGAGTGGTCTAACACGCTTGACTTTCAATCCTAACAGGGTCAGCGTGTGGGTTCGATCCCCAACCAAGAAAAAAGGTTGTGAACCAATTTAGGGTCTGTCGGATGAGGCTGAAAGCCGTGGTCCCCTGTACCTGAGTGTCTTTGCCAGGGCAAGTAAAAGACCCCACACAGGTGGACAGTAGCCAGTCGAAAAGGGTTATGAAGCTTCCAACAATTGAAATTACAGAAAGGTGCCTGCAGCAGAGTTTCAGGCTTTCTCTTTATTTTCACAGTCAAAAGTTAAAAATATGGATTCCTGTAAATGGAAGTTACAGTGCAACATTTGTTTACAGTTTATCTTTAAATCAATTTGCCAATACAGTTGTTATCTTACAATTTTCTTTACGTTTAATTTTCAACAGTAGAAGTAAAGAAAAAGCCTGAAACTCTGCTGCAGGCACTTTTCTGTAATTTTAGTAAGGATATTTCTAACAGTGTAGGCATTTTGCCTTAATAGGCAATGCATTTTGCCCAATCTTTGCATTAGGCTCAATCACATAGAACTACACGCTACACGTACACGCCTGTTAACAAAGGCTTCACGATAACGAACCCTTTGTGAAGCCTTTGTTAACAGGCGTGTACGTGTAGCGTGTAGTTCTATGTGATTGCAGCCTTAGGCAATCTGTCGAATGCACTGCCTTAGGAAAATGCCTAACATGATAGATATTCTGCAGATGAGATAATTCCTAACCTAGGCAGCTTGCCTATGCAAAGTTAAAGGCTTTCAGTGTGTCATTCGACAGCCTTCTATGTCTCTATGACCAAACAAGCAACACTAATCTCCACGACACTTGGCTTAACCATCAAACATTGTGTTGCTCGACTGGAAATTTAATAAATGCAGGCCCGTAGCTAGCTTAGGGAGAGGGGGCACGTGCCCCCCCCCCCTCCTCCGCAAATTGTGCAAAAAAATTTCAGCAAAAGCAAATGGGATAAAAGACCATTATTGTTCATGTCTCAGAGTGCAAGAACTTGACTTCAAATCGCATCTCAGAGCCTCTAATTTTCAAAATTTTTCTGGGGAGGTCCCCCAGACCCCCCACAAAACCGGCCCCTTCGGCGCCGGAAGGCGAAGCCCGTTGAGCTGACCTGCTTNTGGAGAATGTTTACCAAATAAGACATAAATTCATTTCACGTTTTAGTGAGAGTGTTGTGAATTGCTCAGTTAAGGGGCATATTATTGGCGAGCGATTTGACATGCATTAGATTAGGTCAAGTAAAAAAATATTTATGTTTATCGTCCCCGCCCGTGCCTAAAAAATTTTTTTTTTTTATTTTTGAAATTAGCACCGAAAAATCCCAGTACAAGTAGCCTACAGTATAACCTCACTGTTCAATTGTAGTTGGTTAATCACAAAAGTTCCCAAAGGTTCCACTCTGAAAGCCACAATCAGTCATCTGGATGACAATATTATTTGAAAGGGATTTATGCCCAGGGTAACTGATCATCTAGAATAAAAAATTAAAAAAAACAAAAGTGCTCCTTGCCAATTTTGAGAAACCTCCTGGACGATAAACATACCAGGTAAATATTTTTTTTACTTGGCCTTAATGAAGTTGTTGCGTCTTACCATTCTGTCGTCTTCCCTGGGGACCGCCAACCACGGCATCTGAGCGTAATATTCCTGGAATATCTCATCATCTCTGTCGGAGCTTAAAAACACAATCTCCAGTGGCTTGTTCCCATGCGATTTCAGTTTGTTGTAAAATGCGACAAGCGTTGGGGTGAACTTCCTGCACGGAGGACACCAACGGGCGGAAAAGTACAGACCGACGATCTTCCCAGGGCCAGAAAATGACTCCACCAATACGGGCTCGTTCATTTTGCCTTGCACACTTTCACCAAGGAGCCGTTTGATTCCAGCCATGTTCTCAACTCTTTCGTCTCAATCAGACAACTCTTTACGATGAAGTGCTTCAATCGATGTCCTCTCCAACAATAAGAATATTATTTCAGGATTCAGCCCGATATTCACAAGTGTGATCACACGTTTGGTGTGTGATGGTTAGCAACACCATCGTGGTGGTCTGACAGTTTCTGGTGTTAAGTTTATCATTATGTAAATTGTCGGGACTATGACGCCATTCAGGTGTGAACGAACTCGGAAAGGGGCTATTTTGTTTTTTGGTTGTGTTCCTGGTGAAGGGGGCGCTGAGTTGTTTTCGTGGCTTAAGTGGACACGTTTGCGTCCCTGAAGCAAGGGAAACAGTTATTAGTCTAGGTCATTATGGCTTTTAAAGCCTCACACTATTGAATTTTACGCCATTTTCAAAGTGTTAGGACTGTGCAGGCAGAGGTCTCATAGCCTCGTGATGGTCCCCAAAATGCTTGCCTGATATATACTTCAAAGAATCAAGACCTAATTTTCAGCACACAACGAAAAAACTGCAGGCAGAGCTCTAATGCATTCAAATAGAGTATAGTACATTTTACACTACACTAACGTCGGAGGGCGTAAGCACTTTCTGAATTCAATACAGTGAGGCTTTAAATTTGTGTTGCGAACAGAAGTCCCAAAGACTGACAGCCAAACCCCTTTTATTTCTGAAACTCATGCGTGAATTCAAAGTGGACATTTACCTTCGAAAAGTCATACCTGCAGCTTTAGCGTCCAATGGAAATACCTAGTATCAAAACTAGATCTATTTTTGCTAGTATGTCACATTTTGGTATATTCGAGAAAAATTGGTTTATGTTTCCATGTCCAATATTAAGAGTTGGAATGACAACTTGGAAGAGTTTTGTTGTGGAAAACACTTTCTAGTTAATTGTTCTGAAGTACATTTAAAGATGTTTTAAAAACATCTATACTACTAAATCTATAGAGTTCCAAGGAAATCATGGCCACCTTACATGTTGCCACTGTGAAACTTTGCCTAACCTTTTACTACGATTCTATACACAAAATGACCAATTCTCAGTCCAAACATTTGCCGAGAAGGTGAACTTTGAAGCAATTTTTGTCAGGAATTTGTGTCCATGTGAAACTCACGGAAATTGCCGGAGCTTGCCGAACCTTTCAATCAGCGTCACAATGCCAAGAGATGACCCAGATTCATGGTAGGCCTATGTTGACATCAATCCTACAGTGTAGACCTGTTTATCAGCCTGTGGTAGGTCACTGGCACAGCATGATACTGCGACCTTGGAGGAATTATCTCAGACTGTCTTTCTGAAGAGGGTGGGCCTATACAATAGCGCACTCCGTGCTCATAACATCATCCCGGTAGCTCATCTGTCGTCCAAGTTCGCAGTGGCTTATTGCGTGAATGATAGGGAAATAAGGGGCCTCTCTGTGATAGCGCGGGCCCGCCGAAAATTGGCAAAATCACCCCCTATTCCCGCTTTTTTAGGAACGCACATGGGGTAATGTTGAGCCAGGGAGTGACCCCCGGGCCCACGGGTAAATATACTAGTGTTATATAACACTAACAGGATTATATGCGACTTGCTATGTTTTACCTCTGGTTTCGTGCTGAGTTTGCAAAGGTATAAACCTAGTAAGTCACAATTCTGATGAATTATTGATGTCGCTTGGAGTAATAAATGAGACAAATTGTGTATAGACAATATGGCCCATATTTTCAAAGCTGTTTCAACGCTAATAAAATGCATTTTAGTCCCGCACTTGCATGCTTATATGCATGCAAGTGCTGGACTAAAATGCATTTTAGCGTTAAAACAGCTTTGAAAATATGGGCCTAGAAGTTTTATTAATTTGAAAATTGAAACCTACCATTTCGAACACTCTAACACTCTTCAATGACTCGCATTGACAAAGGAAAAACACAGCAGGTTACAGGTCCACATCACTACACAAAGCAGGCAAGTGTGCCCTTACTAGGTTTTACTTTGGGAAGCAATGCCGAGTGGTGCACGTACTATGTTTTACCTCTATCATTCTGAGGCTTTGGCAGACATTTGGCAAACAAAACCTGTATATTATGATGAAAAAATACCTAGCAAGTACGAATTTGGCCTTTACTCATTTTTTCCAAAAATTCACTTACTATTTCCATTGGGCGCTAGAGCTGTTAACACGTCGTAGTGGCCATGCTGTGCTGGATGCACGCAGGAGCTAAAGCCAACAGCACCACACAGCGGTAAAACAAGGTACTAGTCACTGATTACACGCCCCCAAAAACTCTACCCTGTGCCTTAGGAATTTGATTACTAGTATATATTTTAGCGTATTTTTTTAGATATTATCAGTGAGGAATATCAGTGCTTTAAGAGACTAGGGACTTTGGCAAAGGGACTTGACGTGTAAGGGTCTATGATGTTCTCAGTGAGTATCATGAGTATGGCAGCCCCCCCCCCCAGACAATGCCCCGCCCCTCGTAACATAATGAGTATGGCAATCGG
>NMRB01001341.1:141764-160061 GCA_002633025.1 Notospermus geniculatus
ATTTACGGTATCCGACGATATCTTAAGAATGAGCTCGTCCCTAGGTCTCTAAATCAGAACCTGGGTGCAGTTTGTAACAAGAAAGTGGACCCAGGGTACAATTTCACTTGACGACATTGAACCTGGGTACACTTTATGTGTACCCAGGACGACAATAACCCCTTCAGCTTTAGTATGCACTTCAATTTTCATATTGGCCATGATATTTGGTGTGAATGAGGTGTACGTAACAACAGCCATCACAGGAATGCTACCAAGTTTGGCTGTATGTTCGGCGGCCAGACAACCAAATTTGGAGGAATATGCCTCGTCTGCCCGGAAACACTCTTGGTATCACTTCATCTGTTACACCTTGAAGGTTCCTCCAAGGTTACCCTATCTCTTCTCACTGCCATGGCCGACTGTCAACTGCTGATCAACTGTTGAATGCAGATACCATTCACTACTGTCTGGCCAAGCACTGCATGGCTCAACTGCTGTATGCAAATTTTGAGGGCCACCTTATTTCAGGAACAGGCAACAACTCTAGCCCTGCGCTGCATGCCAGGGTAGGCCTATACACCTCCTTGCTATAAAAATCATCATAATGTTCAAAGTTGAGGTATGATAAAATAAATATTTCCCGTCAAGCCATGAAATAATGGAAATTATTCGTCAGGTCAAAAAATTATTTCCCGAGGCGAATATTATCGCACTGACTTTGTATTTTGTTAGCTTTTCACCCTAGAGAGTTCGGGAAAATATAAAAACACTGCTGTCCATAAAGTTATTAGGGAAGTTTAGAAATCAAACGATAAACGAAAACTTTACGGCAACGTTATTTTTCATACTACACATTAACCAGGTTTTATATTGCATTTCGGTGAAAAAAGTAACGTTGTCGTTAACGTTTACGTTTATCGTTTGATTTCTAAACCTCCCTATTGACGAAGGTGTACGTATACAGGGAACATTTTGAGATGTCGTATCATGTTTATCAGCAAGCGCTCTCTGAATCGTGGCCAGTTATGGGGAATCTTGTTCGATATCGAATGGCGATAATTTCGTTCCCATGGCCAATTATATAATCAAGTTATCACGTATTTCGAGAGGCATCTTTTTCCAACTGTTTTATTTCCAGACTTTTCGAAATTTTTTCAGCCTGTATCATGCAACAGTGCATTACATTTACATGACCTTCGGTGAAGAATTTTTTTGGTTCTCATGATATCTCAAAATATCAAAATTTTGCGATTTTGCGATTCAGGGATTTTTCATGATTAGTATGTGTCATATTGTCCTATTAACAATGACACAATGATTCCTTAGAATTTTGACTGTCTACTCCTTGGTAACAGTGCATTATCCCCAACACAAATCTAAAGCGGCGAATCCACTGACGCGATTTTGGCTTGAGACGGGGTTGCGATCCCTTAAGTGGGTGATCCACTGTCGCGATTTTGCCTTGAGACGCGGTTGCGTTCCCTTGCGGTTACCTTATAAGGACTTCCGATTGCCATATAAGGCGATCGCAAGGGACCGCAACCCCGTCTCAAGCCCAAATCGCGACAGTGGATCACCCGCTTTACGATCACCTTATAAGGACTTCCGATTGCCATGTATGGTGATCGCAAGGGATCGCATTCCCGTCTCAAGCCAAAATCGCGTCAGTGGATTCACCGCTTAATTGTGCTACGCTTTGCAGTCGGGACCCTAGCTCACTGCTTCAATAGGTGTCACTAGTTGTTAAAACTATTGAAATGAAAGTGACATCCAGGTGTGACAGGAATCAACGTCCTAGGAATGCAAGTCCGCCAAACAATAGACCACTATTGTAAGGTTATATTCGAATTGTCATGGTCTCCATAGCCATATATTTTAATCCCTCGCTGAACAATAAGAACGGACATTGATTCCAGGGGAACTTTGATTCCTGTCATACCTGTCCTTATCAATAACCCAGACAAAAGGCGTCCATTATAGCCGTGGTTACACTACATAAAAATACCCGTGTTTTTCCAGACCCGTGTCAAACCCGTGTATACGAAAATCCCGGCGAGGTCACACACTGTAGTAAAGGGCTCCGCACACTAGCGATTTTTTCGAGCGATTTTGTAGGCGACCGGGCTTGCGACCACAGAAGCGACTGAACATTTTTCAGATTTTTAAATTTTTGTTGACATGTTTGCGACAAATGCTTCTTTGGAAGATCAGTGATGTCGTGGATGACATCATTGATCGACCGCAAAGGTAATTACGGCAGGCGACGTAGTAGTCGCATCGGTAGTCGCCCCCATTTTAGTCGCCAGTGTGCGGAGCCCTTAAAGGGCTCCGCACACTGGCGACTAAAATGGGGGCGACTGCCGATGCGACTACTACGTCGCCTGCGATAATTACCTTTGAGGTCGATCAATGATGTCATCCACGACATCACTCATCTTCCAAGGAAGCATTTGTCACAAACAAGTCAACAAAAACTAAAAAAACTAAAAATATGTTCAGTCGTCTCTGTGGTCGCAAGGCCGGTCGCCAAGAAAATCGCTCGAAAAATCGCTGGTGTGCGGAGCCCTTTAAGTAGCCGCGCGACAGTTGCGCTGCAAACATTGACTCTTCGGTCATTTCTGAATTGGCACACATTGTCGGAGGCGCGAAAACGACGTCACTTAATGGCTGCGCCATCTGTCGCCGTGCGAAGAACTAACGAACACACGGGGATTTCGAAAAGCACGGCGAAATTGTCGTGTCTCAAAAACCCGCGTTTTTCAGTCACGGGTTTCTTGAAGCCCGGCAATTCATAGGTGTGACCGCAAAAAAACCGGGGATTTTATGTAGTGTAACCACGGCTTATATAGGACCGGTGTAATGTTTTTCACTGCCCCCGTTTGCCAATGCCCCCAAACAAAAGATTGACGGAATAAGGGGCAACGTGACAATGAGGGAGGCACTGATCAACATGTCTTTCTGTATTTGAGTGCCCGCCGAACAATAAAGCGGGCATTGTCATACGGGGGGCATTCTCACACATTACACCTGGTTTCGGTGCCCTGCCCTCTATCGTAGCCGGGGTCCCCATTAGTGGTACAAACTCAAAATGGGTCCAAAACCGTGTAATAATCATAGGGATTAGGCCTTTGCCCCATGTGAACCAATAAACTGTAGACGATTTGATGCATCCCTCTTGAAACGACGTGTACGTACATGTACTTTTCAGGACGGGGCAGAAAAACAAAGTACATCTACGCGTGAACAAGAGCTAAAAGATGCATTTGATCTATTCGACGAGGACGGCGATGGTTCGATTACATGGCAGGAGCTTGGTACAGTGATGCGAAGACTGGGGCACAATCCCACAAATGATGAGCTGAGAGACATGATACATGAGGTAGATGCTGATGGTAAGAATTGAAATGCATCAACGCTCCATTTTCCGTTTTTAGTTCACCTGATGATCTCTTTGTCTTACGGTTGTGCAGCGTCCGTCGTCGTTGTCCAGTAATAGGGCACGTTTCGTAACCGCTAGGGCTATTGATCTTGGTATAGACTATATACACCACTAGGTCAGATGATCTATGACACCAAGTTTCGGTCCGATTCGATTCTTGGCTTGGTCGCCACGTGGCAAAAATCATAAAGGCAAAAAGTGCTATAACCCCTGAAGTAATGAGTGGATCGTCTCCAAAAAAGGGGCTATTCAAAAAGAGTGATCATCGCGCGATTGAGACTAAGGCTAAGAATCCAGACACGCGATTTTCTTGCCGCAGACGCTCGAAAGCATTGTTTGTTTCCGCCGCGTTGGTCCTGGACAAAGGATGCGACATCGCGCGGCACGAAAATCGCGTGAATGGATTCTTAGGCTTAGACGCGTGTGACTTCACTAAATGCACCCCCCCCCCCTCAAGTTTTTATCATAGGTGTATCTAATGAGGAAACATGACATATGTAACGGGGTTTGATTTGACCTACTTTTCAAGGTCGCTGAGGTCAAAGTTAAGAATTTTACCATTTGGTTTTTTGACCACGTATCTTCTTCCAACTAGGTGTAATCATGTATGTAGGTACCCTCGATATGTACAGCAAATTTTCTTCCAATTGGACCAGAAATATATGGCACCAGTGAGGCGGCCATCTTGGGAAATCGAGTTTTGCACATAGGCCTACTCATGCGAGATTGTTTTGACCTTGAAAGTTTGACCAGAATCATATAACCCTGGAACTCAAGGCTTGCCCTGGAACACTTCGATTTAACATTGTATTTTTTTCTTCTGATGCTTCGAAACATTCCTGGTGATCAGGCAGTGCAAGCAACACGAACTTAACCAAGTAGCACACCCGAAAAATTCACTGGAATCACCTCTGCGCGATGAAATCTATGTGCGCGACGCTAAAAATCATCTCTGCGAGTCTTTAAGTCTGCGACACGGCTGATAGACAAAATTTGGAGATAAAAAATACTCTAAACTCCCGCTTACCTGTCCCATTCCTGAACTCGGAAGAAATGACCAAATCCTTACATGTGGGTTGAGGATATCGCACGATGTCATTCTTTGCCAGGCTCGGGAGTGGGACAAGTAAGTGGACAGGACACTACTGCTTCTGACCACACCCCCACCCCATTATCTTCAATTTATGCCCGCTGTACACGATCAATTTTTTCATCCAATTTTCTGAATATGCTCAATAAAGGCCTACATGCAGGTCTATACGTTGAAGCCCCAATAGGCCCGGAATCTGAATTTCCAAAAAAATGGATCAAAAATTTGATCGTGTACAGTGGGCATTAGCATTTAGTCATTTTTTTCCCGAATTATCAGGAATGGGACAGGTAGTGGGAGTTTAGAGTAGATACATATATTTCAAAGTGCCTGCTGGATGGTTCTAGGATAACTCGCCCCGTGGGGTAATTCTCCCCTTTGGGAGACGATGTCCCCATCGACCTGCCAAGGCCTCGGATATCAAACCTAGTGGCACTCATAATGAATAACCATGGTATTGTATTTCAACTTGCAAGGAAATTCCGCTAACAACGCCCAGTTTCATGGTGGTATCTGAGCCTGAATCTCAAATGACAAGGGCCAAATGTCAGTGAATTGTCGGGGAAATAGTGCAATCCCATATCAAACTTGTAAAAACTTCACATTTTCTCAAAATCATGAACAAATTTTGATAATTTGGAAAAAGTCCAGAAATCCATCATGCGATATATTATCCTTCTTTGCGGCCAACATGAAACGTAGGTTGATTCAAAGACTCTCCAAGAAAAATGTTTTTGAAAATCTCATTAGCTTTATATCTGAGGGCCCAAAAACTCTGAACTTGAATCGAACTTGAACTGCAGCTTATGTTCCACTCTATGGAAAATTACAGGTAATGGATCAATCGACTTTCACGAGTTTTTACTGATGATGTCAAAACGGGCCGAAACCAAGAAGGACGAGGAAGAAGAACTAAGAGAAGCCTTCCGTGTTTTCGACAAGGATGGCAATGGTTACATATCCCGGTCAGAACTCAAGCAAGTCATGGCTAGTTTAGGGGAAAGGTTAGCAGAAGAAGAACTTGACGCCATGATGAGGGAGGCAGATATTGATGGTGATGGACAAGTGGATTTCGATGGTCAGTAAGGCGAACGATATATGGGCGAATTTCGTCTTGAATATTGCAAAAGTGTCCCATCATCAACCCTTTCGGTTAGGGGTGTGCCACGAAAAATAGCATTTTCCCGGTCTTACCATACACGCAGGCCTAGCCTTTAGCCCAAATCTCCTAAAACCAAGCGAGTGCTGACAACGAGATTTCGTAACAAGACCGCCAAAAGTCACGACAACACGGTACCAGATTGAAGGCCTCACCCCCACCCCACCCCAACCCAACCCAACCCCAACCCAATTGCAACCTACCATCAGATGCAGTTAGGGCAGTCTAATGACATACATGTATATATGTGAAAATCGAGAAATGGTCAACGGTCATTTTTTGCCATGGAACGCTGAGGGTGCCCACACTTCATCAACCAGAGCCTTATGTTTGTCAAACAACGAATTTTTATCGAGGTGTAAGCACACATCTGAGGCTTTCTAATAGGTCTTTGTTGGGGGTTTTCGCGTTCCTTACGATACTGAACATGTACAGCATTGCAATCATGTCTACAGTACATAAGGATAAAGAAGTCTAAAGCCAACTGCACATTTGCGGCAAAACTCAATGCAGTAGGGGTTTCTTTTAAAATCGACTGACCTGGCTGAATGACGAGTCGACAGCGACTTTAAAAACACCCCTACCGCATTGAGTTAAGCCGCAAATGTGCGCTTGGCGCACGGATCCCGTCCGTTGTCAGTCCGTTTGCCCCCAGTTTTGCGGATACGACAACGCAAAAGTGAATTTTGATCGACTTTTTACGGACCTGAATCGGACAAAATCCGTGTGCCAAAAATAAACCCCGCTTTAGTCGGGAGTTATCCGTCCCTTAACGAAACCAAATAGGGATTCCGTTTTAACCAACATGATTATTTCTTTACAGAGTTCGTGAAAATGATGTGCCCAACGACGGAATAAGCTACGAAGAAATAATTCCTTGATGGAAGACACCATGTGATTTATTTGACCTACATGTATTAATCAACATGATGGTATAATTGACGTCAAGGTTGGATTTACTAAACGATTTTTGGCTACTAGCGCCAAGCCAGAGGTGCAGTGTTTATCAAGAAAGTACCCAACTTGAAATCCAGATTTGTCTTATAAGATTCTTGTAAGAAAAATCTTTAAATTCTTATAAAGATTCTTCTTATAGGCCGAACTGTCTGACAGGAAAAGTCATACAAAGAAAACTCCTATAAAAGTCGTATTTGAAAAAAAAACTTAGAAAGGTTTTTCTTATTATTTAATAATAAGAAAAACAAACCTTACTAAGTTTTTTTTTTCAAATAAGATTCTTATTAGTATTAGATATTAAAATGTCTAATACTAAGAAATGGCTAAGATACTGTGCTGGGAAAATTTTAAGATTCTTAGTAAGATGTTTGATCTTACAGGAAAAGTAATACAAAGAAAACTCCTATAAAAAACTTAGTAAGATTTTTCTTACTATTAAAATAGTAAGAAAAACCTTACTAAGTTTTTTTCAAATAAGATTCTGTGTTGGGAAAATTTTAAGATTCTTAGTAAGATGTTTGGCCTGGGAGCATTGTATCCGACTGAGAATGGCTTGAGCTCAAATCGGATGTTGGCGAAAGATATTTGATGTTCAGCAGGTCTGTATACATGTATGTACATACTTGAAATATTATTATTCTTAATCTATACTATAATTGACGGTGGCACTAACTCCTCCATGGTTTTCTGATCGAAATGGCTCCATCTTCACAGGGAATGTTGAGAATGACATGGGGTGGTCCTTAAGTGGGTGGCATTATATTTTTTTACCCCTTATGCCAACCTCTGACCACATGCATCCTGTGAACATGTGCTCGCCACAGGTATCATGCTAGTATCTGTAAATAACTATCTGTACTTATCTGTACTTATTATCTGTATGAATTTATATTTGTGTAGCTGTGATATCTGTACATATTAGTATAATAATTGTGTTACTTTAATAATATCATATCATCATAGTTATTGTATCATATCATTTATTTCGCTATCACAGTTGCACTATACATGTGAATGCAGAAGTTTAAAGAATAAATTGGTCTGGAATTGCTTAAGGGGAAGCTGTTGTACATGTTCATATTGCTTGGATTCAGGCCCCTCTGAGAAAAAGCAGAAAAGACGCCTCCTGTTGACTGTTTTTATGCAAACTGTACACAGTGCCGAATTTCTACGTAATATCGACACTGTCATCGATCGGCATCCGCCATTTTGATTTTTGCGGCCGCGGATGGATATGTGATCAGCCCTGGCATATCACAACCATGATATTCCGCGCCCCAGAACCTTGCGCGTAAACAACACTACATTCGTCATGCCTAAGCCTCTCCTTGCAATCTATGTGTCAAAATTTCGAAATGAATACAATAAATATACATTTCCCTGAACTTTATGAAGTGGAATAAGTGAATAACGTCTGGGAGATGTTTGGTCACGTGGGTAAACAAAATGCACGCGGTCGTGGACTACTTTGGTCTCAGAATAACTGAAAAACCTCGAGATATTTTGCCACAAAATGATTATGCTTTACAAATATTTTTATCATGTCTTGCATCTAAGCCTCATTTTGACCTAGGCAGGCCTATATAATATAATTTATGTCTTCCTGTGGACGTATAACCGTGCACTACCTACTGCGCATAGCGACGCTTGTTTATTGAGTGAACGGTCGACCGCTTTACAATGGTAAGGAATCCTTACACATATTATTGCGCTGCACTTCTTTTCAACATGGCGGTGGCTGATCGATACTAGAGAGTGTTATTCGTAACGCCCTCTAGTGTCAAGAATGTGTTTTTATGGTCCAATGTGATCATTGTGCTTTATAGAAACAGAAAATGAGCGAAGTCCCAAGAATTACAGCTTAATTGCATTACATAATCAAAAACAAAGAAACTCACCGAACATGAAAAACAGGTACAATTTTCTCAGAGAAGAAGCATGTAAATAACACATTCAGGAGTGGCAGCAATGCCACAAACCCATAGAACCTGGGGTGGCAAGGGTGTCTTGACCAGCACTTCAGGTACACCATACACGCTCAGGACATTAAAGTAGTTCCAGGAAGCAAAACCCAAAAGTGTCATGGCCGGCCTGTTTTGGAAAATCTGGCAGCATTCGTGGAATTCGCATGTGTACTCTATATCTGTCGAAAATATTGCTATCAAAAGGGGTCGACTGGGTAGAAAAAACTCAAACTTTATGATAAGCATGTTGTTTGATCTTCAAAATGTGACATTTCTTGGGAAAGTGTTCCGAATACTAGTCTTTTGTTTGAGCTTATTAGCTAATTAGTGCATACTAAGATGTGTCTCATTCAATTCCTTTCGACTGATAGACCCCGCAGGTGCCTTCATTTTCGTCATATAACTTGTACTTATATGGTATTTTGACATGTTTTATTTACAATGCTCCAAAAATTCACGTCAGCTTGCCCTTAATAAAAGTAAAATGATGAGCAATGATCATGCCCCAAGCTGCAAAACGTAACAATTGAAAATAGTGCAATTTACAACATAAGAATGTAGTTTTTGTAGTGTGCATTGAAACAATGGAGACCATGTGTAAAAAGTTTCTCTGATGCGAGATTTGGTAATGAATTACAGAGATTTGTACAGCACTGAATGAAAGTCGTTGTTTTTCAAATTCATGTTCGCAGATCGGGTAGTTGCGATATTTTAAAGCCGAACAATATGCGTTAGGTTTTGTATCTCGCGACGGCCAACGTACATGTACATGTAACCTCTGACCTTTTGGCAACGTGGTATACTCTAAATTCCCACTTACCTGTCCCATTCCTGAACTCGGAAAAAATGACTAAGCCCTAAGCTGAAGATAATGGGGTGGAGGTGTGGTCAGAAACAGAATGGAAAACTTGTGGGACAACCTGAGTTCAAGATAATCTTCGTTGGTGCATACGGCCCTAAATGTCCTCCTGAACTGAACTTAGGTAATCGCTGTGTAACCGGTCAAATGCATGAAGAAAGGTCACAGGACCTACATTCTCTCTTGTGTTATAGCCCAAAATCACTGTGGTGGTTCGTACACTGCATATCTTCCGGTGCAATGTTACAGAGTGTCTGTGTAATTCATAGTCCGGGGACTGGGAATGATAAAAATTCGCGTGCACTGAATGGATTCTTAGCCTTATCCTATAGCTGTTCACGCATGCGGTGCGACGCCATGCAGTCAAAATCATGAACAGTCATGAACATCGCACGCAACCGCGTCGCGCCCCGCCGCGCAATGTTAAAACTGACACTGCTTGGCGATTTTCTCAACGCATCGCACCACATCGCACCGCGCCGCCAGTGTGAACAAGGCTTTAAATGTCGGGGTGAAAGATCCAACATTTGGGTTGACATAGCCCAATAATCGGGTTGATACAAATAGTTTATATCGAAATTAATGTGATCTCAGCTGCATGCAGTCTCAAAGCTATACGGCAGGACGCATTTCGAAAGGAGCGTCATCTCATGTGGATATATTTTAGTCTCAAAGATAGATGACAGTTCACCAAGACCTACACCATCTCTACACCATCAGTTCACCATCTCTAAACAATATTTATGAGTTCTCACAGTGACAATTCGTTGTCTCCAGATAAGCGGACAATACGTCATCAAGAAAATGTGACTGGAGACAGTCGTAGATGTCTACTTAATTAGGGAGGTTTCGCAACGCCCGGTTAGGCCCTACGACGACGTTTATCTATTGTGTGGGCATACCCAAACAATAGATAAACGTCGTCGTAGGGCCTAACCGGGTGCTTGCGAAACCTCCCTATTTAAGTAAAAGTTACTTCTTTTACGGACAAGCGTTTAAGTGATTTTTATCTCAAGCGGAGACGAATATTTTTCTATCTGATGTGTTCGTACTGTGATTTTTCCTCCTTCCTAAGCACTTTTGTATAGGTGTCGCCTGCACGATTGTATCACCGTGCGTTTCTGAGGCAATACATTATGCATACTCATCAGCCAGAGCTATCTGCATTTGCCTTTATCGAATAGTAAACACGTCTATTCGCGGAAAAGTCAAGGATTTCATTGTAAACCAACACACTTTAAAATGGCAATAACAGTTTTANAGAAAGTGCCTGCAGCAGAGTCCCAGTACTTCTGTGTTTTTACAGGGATCTGATGAGGGCAGTTACAGATTTCTGTATTTGTAACTTCACCTGTAAATATACAGAAAGTGCTGGGGACTCTGCTGCAGGCACTTTTCTGTAATTTTATCGACAAAATTTCTAACAGTGTGTCACAATTTGAATGACATGAATGATGCCATTTCCGCCAATCATGAACATCGCAGGCAACCGCGTCGCGCCCCGCCGCGCAGTGTTAAAACTAACACCGCTTGGCGATTTTCTCAACGCATCGCACCACATCGCACCGCGCCGCCAGTGTGAACAAGGCTTTAAATGTCGGGGTGAAAGATCCAACATTTGGGTTGACATAGCCCAATAATCGGGTTGATACAAATAGTTTATATCGAAATGAATGTGATCTCAGCTGCACGCAGTCTCAAAGCTATACGGCAGGACGCATTTCGAAAGGAGCGTCATCTCATGTGGATACATTTTAGTCTCAATGATAGATGACAGTTCACCAAGACCTACACATTGCATCTCTAAACAATATTTATGAGTTCTCACAGTGACAATTCGTTGTCTCCAGATAAGCGGACAATACGTCATCAAGAAAATGTGACTGGAGACAGTCGTAGATGTCTACTTAATTGAAGTAAAAGTTACTTCTTTTACGGACATGCGTTTAAGTGATTTTTATCTCAAGTGGAGACGAATATTTTTCTATCTGATGTGTTCGTACCCACTGTGATTTTTCCTCCTTCCTAAGCACTTTTGTAGGTGTCGCCTGCACGATTGTATCACCAGGCAATACCGTTTCTCAGGCAATACATTATGCATACTCAGCCAGAGCTATCTGCATTTGCCTTTATCGAATAGTAAACACGTCTATGCGCGGAAAAGTCAAGGATTTCATTGTAAACCAACACACTTTAAAATGGCAATAACAGTTTTAAAATAACTTCAAGCAGAATATTTTCTGATGGCAAAATGAGATGCGCAGAATTCATTGTGATCATGCCGACACAATAGCAGAGGAAGACAACAGACACACTCAAAATTGGGTCTGCATTATAAAAGAAGGGGACAATATTTGTGCCCAGGAAGACTGTTGCACACCATATTCTTGTAGGAAATTTTTTCCCCAAAAATTGTTATTCAATTCGCACAAATTTTCTGTGAGACGGAGCCACAGGAGCGTGGGAGGATTTCCGATATATCCATTGAAACTTGACCAAACGAATGACTAGCGCCGTGTCTCGGAATGGTGCATCGTACTAGTTTGTCAATAGTGACAGGAAGGTCTGATCTATGAAGGAATTATCATTAGACAGCATGGACAGAGAAATTTTAACTCGTAATATCAGCGGTGACAGAAGGGATGATGAAGACCTTTATGCTGATCTCAAACTTTTCTACGAGATTTGTGTTCATTACCTCTGGATCGTGCCAGTGGTGTTTGGTATTCCTGGAAATATCTTGTCTGTATTGGTCGCCAATAGGAAACACAATAAGAATCTGTCTCCGTGTATTTACATAACAGCCATGGCCACGGCCGACACCTTATTTCTTGTTGGACAGACTTGGTATATACCCGTGATGTTTATCTATGCCCCTCGACTGGGAGAGGAGATACCGAAATTGAGAGGATATATTGTTATGTAAGGAGTAATGCAATGAATCGGAAAGTCGTCTCCGAATATTTTGCAAATTTTCGACCCCAATCGGGGTCTTCCTCTGGCGCTATGTAGACATGGCAGAAGAGATCCCAGAGGGATCACCTCTGGGATATCTTCTGCTTATATAGCCATTATGGGATGTCCTGGGTTATTACATAACTGTTGTGTGGTGACCAATGGCCAGTAAAATGAGTGTGAGGTATTAGTCACAAATTTCTCGAAGATTCAAGGTTGTGTTTTTAGAGTTCCAGTATATGTAGGTGTATCTAAAGTTTTGAGCCACTATAATTCTGAACTACGTATAACAAACTATGTTACGTAATTCTGAAACAAAGGAACAGTAATCAATGAATGTAGGAAGAAAATAAAGTAAATATCTTAGACTCTAAGTATAATTCCCCATGAAAAAAAGTATTTGTAAGAAAAATAAAACCTTTTGAAAATTTGAGTTGGATATTTTTTATCAAGGTGTATGAAACTTATGACCTCACTGTATACTTTATATGTATTTCTATTGTGCATGTACGTGCACAGTACATTACCAATACATTAACGGACAGCAGATACAGATACCACTACACTTTGTCCTAACCACCCCTTAATTATATGTAACATCAGCGATCTTAGGACTTCCTGTGTACGTAAAAAAGAAATGCTTCGACAGAATGCCCTATTGGGCCAAACCATAAAGGAATCAACCATAAAGGTTTAACTGCGAACGATGAACTTACTGAGGGATACACTTCATGTGTTGCCACCAGATGTCTCTCACTGCCTGAATTTTGGCTTTACGTAATAGGCAGGCGCTTCAACTTTTTCTGTGGTGAAAGGGTACATGAAACTGTCAACTTGATGCTTTGAATTCCATTTCTGAGGATAACAGAGCAATTTTCAGCACAGTTGCGTTCCACGTGCAAATGTAGGCCTACGTTAGCCTATTCAAATCTACACAGATGACCCTGCGCTCACATCGTTCGTGGGGTTCACATTAATTCAGTCCTTTTGTATCATAAGATCAACTAGTCGGAATTCAACAAAATTTGCAGTAAACGTGCAGAAGGGTCTCTCCTATCATATGGAAGAGTCAGAATGCAAATCTGTTGAGGTTTAAAGGGATATTGTCCACATTCATAAAATGCTAAATTTGTAAGTTGAAACTTTATGGTTGATTCCTTTATGGCCAAACGTGATTGTTATGTCGAGATCAATATACCAAGGTCGCATCGCCAAATTGTTGAGTGCTGCTGTAATATTCACTGTTGCCTCTCCCTTATTTTCTAGATTTCATTATTTTTGGTCTTACACGACAGCCATGCTTTCTGGCCTCTTCCTAGCCGAGATGTCCATCGACAGATCCATAGCAGTACGGTTACCCATGTTTGCTTCGAGGCTGTGTACGCCGTCAAGGACAAAAAACATCGTCGTCATCACTACAGTGATATTCACTGCATTGAATGTAAACACATTCTTCACCCACGAACATGCAAAGGACGCGGCGACAGGTAAAAAAGTTTCGTCATATTATTATGGTGTGTTATAGCCTAGGCTAATTCCGTTTTAAGTAGAGACGCTGCCTTCCAACAAGAGAACATTGAAAATGTCATATGGGTCCCGTAGGTTCATCAGATAAGAATGGAAATTGTCATATGTCACACCATGATTCTGATCATCAAGGTTATTGGATAACTGAAATGAATAACCTAAGTATGGGTGATAGCAGTCTCTACCTCTACACAGGCAGAGATATTTCAAATTATCAAGTTTGATCTTGATAATGACCTATTGATAAATTATCAAGCTTGACCTTGATAATGACCTTTGATAATGACCTCTGATCATCAAAGTCATTTCATAATCGAAATGGGCATCCTCAATACCCTACACACCTAAACCTGTAGTGTATATGAATACCGCCGTGGGCGCAGCCATATTGCTTGTATGGATGACGTCACTGCTAGCAGACATCCATGTGCGCGATAACCGGTTGTTGATATTCCCTAGATTCTTCCGGGGTCTCTTCAGTTACTACGGCTGCGCAATGGATAACAAAAAGTTTGGGCGAGCAAGCACTTCGTGCTCGTTTTTGTCGTTTGAAAATCGGTTGGAAAATAATTTTGTAACAGGCGATTGCTTGTTGGAAAACGGTCCAGGCTGCATCAGCAAACACAAACAAAGTCTTAGTGATCTTAGTGATCGGGAACCATAACAACGTTATTGCAGTGTCAGCGTGACTACATGTAGCTGTCCATCTTCCTTTTAGGTTACGACTTTGCGTATATTTCTGTCGAGAACAACCCCACAGTTGAAATGCTCACTTCGGGATTTCAATTACTTTTTGGAGCCTTCATACCACTGGCTGTCATCTTGGGCTGTAACGTCATCATTATAATCACAGTTAAATCGGCAGCTAAAAATAGAATCAAGATGGATGTAGGTCAAGATCACGATAAAAAGCGGAAGGAAATGGAATATCTAACGCGCATGCTCGTTTTTGTCAGTGTTGCTTACATCATAACGTCCGTTCCTGTCCGAATTTTTCATCTCGTCATTGATATACCAGAAATATCGAAATTGTACGATATGAGTAGCGACTACTGGACGTTGCGTTTCAGTGCTCAAAATGAATTTCTTTACGATATATGGGTGTGTAATTACGCTTTCAATTTTTACCTTTATTGCGTGGGAGGAGGACGAAAATATAGGAAAGACACACTGGAGATACTCATATCAGTCAGGCGTTGCTCCTAGATGCAAAATCTGAAGATTCGACACTCTTTTGATGGAGTCACGTACTGTACGTGTCAAACGTACCGGACACCAGGGGATTGGTGGGGCAGACACGAGGGAGGCGCAAAAGTAAATACAGTATTGGTATTCGCTGACCTTGCCCCAACATATATATAGACTCGGGACCCAGTCGTTGTGTCGCTCCACTCCACAAGCGACTGGGAAAGCAAGATGCAAAATCAGCGGCTAGCGTACCGACGACCACAACGATGTTTTCATTCGCCATTTGTCTTTCCTACCGTGGCTGGAAAGTATCATATTTATTTTTTTTTCTGATTATTTATTTATTTTTCTAAATTATTATTTTTCGTTCTAAATTCGATTTTTTTTCAATTTCCGCCGCGTGGCGAAAATTATTTTCTCCGTGCCCATAATTATTTCCACCACGTGGCGAAAATTATTTCCACCGCGTGGCGATAATTACTTACTGCCCATTGGTTGACAAAAGGAATGTCAAGGGTATCTAAGACCTCTAGAAACATAAGACTCCCGCATACCAGAAATATAAGACCCAACTAGAAACATAAGACCCTGGGTGCTAGACAAGATATCTAATACAGTTGTTCTCAGAATGGAACAACCTCATCCCCACTGGTTCCTGGGTAACATATTGCTGTCTATGATCGTTATTCAATTTGCCTAATATGATGACCAACATAAAGCACAATAAACGACACACAAAGTGATAGTAAACATAGGAATTATTGGGGATATCTTCTCTATCACCCAGGGTCTTATGTTTCTTACGTTTCTAGTTGGGTCTTATATTTCTAGTATGCGGGGGTCTTACGTTCCAAGAGGTCTTAGATACCCTTGACATTCCTTTTGTCAACCAATGGGCGGTAAGTAATTATCGCCAGGCGGCGGAAATAATTTTCGCCAGGCGGCGGAAGTAATTATGGGCAGGCGAAAATAATAATTATGGGCAGGCGAAAATAATTTTCGCCAGGCGGCGGAAATAATTATGGGCGAGGTGGAAATAATTTTCGCCACGCAGTGGGAATAATTATGGGCAGGCGAAAATAATTTTCGCCAGGTGGCGGAAATAGTTATGGGCGAGGTGGAAATAATTTTCGCCAGGCGGCGGAAATAATTATGGGCGAGGTGGAAATAATTTTCGCCACGCGGTGGTAATAATTATGGGCACGGCGAAAATAATTTTCGCCAGGCGGCGGAAATTGAAACAAGACCTGGCCAAGGCCAGCAATGAAGTCGTTGCGAAGTGCTGTGTGATTGGGGGCCTAGTTTAAACAGGATGGGCATTGTAGTAGAAACTCCTCACAGCGTCACCTATCGCAATTATCCCGACTCAGTGACGGATTCCTTGGCCTTCCTTACTTCACTTCCTTCCTGCACTTAGTGGCGCCATTCTAACCCTAGCGGAGATAACCCTAACAAGGTCACGTGACCGACTTTTTTGACCCAATTTGCATAATCTGACGACGTCATGACCTAATTAAATATGCAAAATTTAAACGAGAGACGGTCTGAGCAGGAAATCCAAGCATTCTATTTCACTGACAAAATGGAGGAAGGGGTTAATGCGGCAAACTGCATATGTACGGATGCACAGACATGTGTACATGATGAATGTACAGGAATTAGGTCAATATGTTTACCCATTCGGAACTTATGGTTAAAAACGTAAACGTATTAATATTTCAGCAGCGCCACCTATTATTGTAGTTTTGAGCCAGCCGTTTTGTAGATACATCCCAGTACTAATGCAATGCGAAGGAATTTTTAAAAAAAATTAACCCATAGGGCTGCACTACAGAAAAAAACGAGTTTCATGAAAGCGATCGCAGCGCCCCCTTTTATCTTAATTTGTGCTGCGACATGATGGGACATCACAATGCACCAACATCCAATCTAATTCGACCTCATTAAAATTTTTCTAGACAGGGGTATATAAGGCCTTTAATTCACCTTTAACTGCCGCATTAAACCATGTAGAAAATAGTTGGTTAGCATCCCCTCCCGCCACTGAAATCACCCCCTCAAAAAAATATTTTCAAAAAACCGCCAAGACAGTAATAAAATCTTAGGCTGGGATACCGGCTGGGATGCTTAAATAAAACAAACACCGCAGTAGTTTTTATTTCAATTCATACCTACTAACGTTCCGACCTAAAATTTCGCCAGCGGTATGACGTCGAAATTTTGACGTCAATCAGCCAGAGAGAGTCCTAAAATTTCGCCACTTTGAGCGAATTTATCTGAGTTTTCTTTTAAATATGATGGTTATTCTTTTGAATAACGCGATACGATTGCAGAAACACCTGCACCAGAGGCCCTGTATAAAACTAAGGTAAACTGATTGGTACATAACCCGAGTATCAGCCGTCGCACGTTGGCACCCGTACCAAAGGCAAAAATCAAGCGCCGCGCCACCGAAACACCCACCAAAAGGGGTTCTGTAATTTCGCCAATTTCATTTAAAGCAGAAAAAAATATGAAAAACCCAATGTTTTCTTAAACACGTGGAAACAATGTCAACTTTGGGTTACACAATCGGTACAGTCACATTTCAAGGTAAATCAACGAAGGTGGGACACAGGGCAGCTGGACTGAAACAGCCTGCCGTTTTCTTTCAAATTCGTCGTAAGCAGCAGCTGAGCGACATGAAACTTGTGACGCACACATTTGACGGAGATTTAAACTGAAGCTGATGAACGGATTTCAATAAGAAACTGGGAAAACATAGAGTGCATCTACCTCTTTCACATCGTGCAAGAATTTGTGTCGTTGATGAGACAGACTTTCAACAATGCAGACGGCAACCGAAAATGTGCGGATTTTTTGCGCGCGTGACGTCATCGTGACGTTGGCGGAATTTCAGGTCGGGACGTACATTTGATTTGGAATTTCCCTCAGGTTGCCACGGACCATGCTGGTACCATGGTAACATGCACCTCAAACCCGGGACCTCAAACTCAATAAAAAATTTTAAAAGAACCCCGCCCTCCTCAGAAAATTGAGAGTCGAAGGACGTTAACCAACTATTTCATTTACATGGCCTTAAAACCCGGGAGCCAATCAGGACCATCGTTTCAAAGTTAACCAGAATTCCGAGTTTATAACACGGTCTTACTTTTGTACTGTGGGGGTCTTACTTTT